>JALQPE010002768.1:0-123340 GCA_030407315.1 Asparagopsis taxiformis
TTTCAGGCTGGAGCTATTTTGGGCAACAGTTGGAAGGAATATGTCTGTGAATGGGAATACTTGAAAACTAATAGAAATCTGACCATTAAGTAGAACATTGACAATCGTATCCATACCCGTTCGCTCTTCTTTTTTCTCGTAGTTCCAGTCTTTTCACAGAAAATATGACTTTTCCTTTCTTCCCAGTTCGGCCGTCTGCTCTGAGGGTCACGAAAATCAGCTAGGAAGGTACAGAAAGTTGCTCCAAGTCCTCAGAATCCTGTATTTTCGCCTCGAAAGTCAAAACACCATATTCTCTGGAGAATTGGTTCTGCCGAGGATGCAGGATTCGGAATGTTTCTGTTTTGCGGTGCCGTTTCATTTTCAACCAGGTAAATTGCTCTGAAACATGCCACGTGGAAAATTTGTTCACGTGGGAAAAATAGCATCCTTCCTTCCCATACATTCCATAGCGAATACATCCTTTATCAGAATCAAACACGCTGTTCTTTGTGCCGTGTAGGCGGAAAGCTGGAGAGAGAAATTCAGACGGATGGATATCCCATTTTTGATCGACAATCCAGTCGTTTTTCTTCTGCTAGAAGCACGCTTTTTGTCGGATGCAAAGATATTTGGCCCTTCACGCAAAGACTGCGCCTTCGAACCGCAAGTTCAATTCCTATACATATCACAAGAAGTAGAATACTGGACATGATGGAGCTGAATTTTCTCCCTCCATAGACAGGCACGGATTGTTTGGCGAGAAGCTGTCTTCGAAATGAGGCATTGGTGTATTCTCGATAAACGTGATGGCCGAACATCATCACAAATAATTCCCAGGACGACAATAAGAACAGAGTTGAGGAAATAGCTCGGAAGTGGCACGGCCAGCTGAGCCATTTAACAGACAGTTTCCATGAGAGTGCTAGAGAATGATCGTCTGCAATCTATTTAACTTGAAATGTTTCCATGGCTTTCCTTGGCCAGAAGCAAATATGCATATCATCAGCGAAGAGTGTAGAATAGTTGAGCTTTCATTGTTGAAATTGGGTGCATGAGGATATCTGACTTTTACAACATGACTTTCCATGGAAGAAGAAGCGATTATGAGACGGAGAGCGCATACAGAAGAAGAGTTACAAAGTAACTTACCGCCAATAAGTGTCACTTACGAAAGGTGGGTTTACAGAAAACGAGGAGGATCGCAACGTCTCGTCGATTGGTCAACTGTCAAATGAAGCCGCTGAGAAGCATACCTGTCACATTATGCTTTGGACAGATACCATTGGTCGGGCTTGACCGAACATCAAGTGTTTATGACGCGCAACTCATCCTCTTCAGACTGTAATGTATGAGCTGTAAGTTTGTGCTCTTACAGTACATCTCATATACCAAACTAGATTCGAGTTGAATTTAATTGAGGCTCAATCAATAAACAGATCAACATGTTCACTATGCAGATGAAGCATTGGATGGAGACAGTCCACCAGTCAAGTTAGCAACGTTCTCGTAACACAGGTACTATTCCCCACACTACCAGGTCCCCTGCGTACCATGACACTTCTTCCTTCAGGAAATATTCCACAGGTGTGCCATGAAACGGCAAACGCAAAGTTGATCCATCGATTCTGTTTGACATGATGATCAAGTTTTTCAAACCGAGTCAGCATGGTTGCAGCAGCTGTCGTAATTTAATTCTGCGACACAGTTTGCTCGAATGTTCGACGCATACAAACTGGAAATGATCGTGTGACTAACATCGTGAATAAATCACCCTGAATGATCTTGCGGTGTGATTTTGTAAAGTGCATTTCAGAGGATATTATCGTCAGCTTTTCTCGCCCAGATTTGCAGAATTAGTTTGATTTGGGTTGGGAATGGTTGATTCATAGCCTTTAATCACCGCCATGCTTACGATGCGAAAGTTTGTTGTGACATGAAGTGACAAGCATGAAATGTCAACTCGCAATACTCTTCAACTAAATTGAAACACAAATCCCACCACACCGGCAGTTCTCAATCTCAAGGAACCAGGTTCCAACAAAATGGCTTTCTAGTTAACGTTTATACATGATCAGCTATGATACCACTTACGAAACAAAATTAAGACTCGGTGTCGTTCTGCTCATCCCCCCTCCCCCATTCTTTTATCTTTTCACCGGTGAACCGAATCAGATAAATGAATTTTCTCTTTCCGTTCTTTCAGCATTATGAGGCCCTTTTCTGTATCATACTCCAGGTACACTTGGCTTCCATCCTCCAAACCTTCATCTGCGATATCGTTCGCATCAAAATGAATAGAACCAACGAAGCGAGGGTCGAACATGCGCAAACTGAAACAGCATTCTTACTATGAATAAAAAGAATGAATCGCAGGGTGAGTAGAACTTATAACCGCCAAGATAAAACATATCGGTGCAAAGGTTGGATTACTGTAAAGTTCTTGTCCGGTACTTCTAATCGAACTCGGTATGGTACCGTCTTTTCCGATCTTCGCTTGCCAAGTTGTTCAACTAGTTTCGGTCCGATTTCAGACGATCTCCTGTTGTAAGGGAGATATCGAAATGGACTTGAGAAAGTGCAAAATATGTTTTGTACGCTGTTACCTCTGCGTCGTCCAGAATCAGCTTCCCTCTATCCTTGTCAGGTGATTCTTCTTTTCGCATAGAATATGTAACTGCTCGAAGAACGGAAGTCTCGTTCGTCTCAAACGAGGTATGAGACTCGTAGGGCCCTCCGCTTCGTCCGTGCGAAATATATCTGTCAATCCGATGATTTGAAAGAACACAGATCCTGACATTTGTAGAATGACGACTTGTGAGTTGAGCATATCACTCCTCTGGATTCAGAGTATTTGAATTCATTCAGCAGACAGAAACGTAGCCAGTCCGGAGCAATTCAATACCTGTTCTGAACCTTCCAATAGTTCGTATTCAGCTGAACATTATATGATGCAGAAAGTTGTTCAAATGTGCTGATGGCTCCATCTGATATGTTCCAGGATCCAAACGCATGGGAAAAATTTGTTCCCATGGTCCCTTAAACTCAATATCAATAACCTTGTCCGCTCCGAGATTCGGACAAAGTCTAGACTCGTGTAGGACGAAAAATCATTGAAACATTGGTTGTCATTATACAAATGGTACCGGGTATATCCATCAGATTCCTGTGACGAACATTGCGTTATGTTACTCAGGGTGGATACCACGGACCGCGAGGAATTGAATGGGTTGAAAGCTTTGGTTTCATGAACCACCCAGTCCTCTTTCTTCGACAACTCCACACTCGGGAATAGTTCTAGCTCCTCATATCGTTTACTATTCACTTGTCCATCTATCCCCAGTTCGATCCCGACACATAGCATCACAAAAGAAGATATGTCAATATGGAAAATATCGTTCGACCTTCTTCGATACACACGAACCCTTTTTCCCCTGTGAAGCTGACGGGAACAATATGCCGATACGAAACTTTGGTAGACATCCTGACCTAGGAGCACGATGAAAAGCTCCAAAGCGATTGCGAGTATGGAGTTTACGATGCGACTTGATAGGGTGATAGTCAGGAGTTTCATGCGTAACGGGATTTCTGAGGAAGCTTGTATATGGTCTAGGAAGAAAAGACGAGGTACGGATTCCCTGAGCTGAACCTAGCATGATGTATAGGTCTATCCGATACTATGAATGATTACATTTTGTAGAGCTTCAGATCTCTGATGGTCGATGAAGAACTGATATCGTAAGGCTGAGCTGCTCCTCTTTAGATGAAAAATCATAGTCACCATGAGAAGAGGATTGTATGTTTCTATTGCCATTGTCAATATGAATGTATATAATAACTAGAAGAAATAGTAGAATCAGTCTCGTCACTGCAACCACTGTTGACAAGGCACTGGTATCTAGGCACGTCATCGCTAATAGCTGACATGAAAATGTTGAGAGCAGTGGCACAGTTTGAAACATATGTGCCCTTTCCTTTGAGGACAGAGATGCTGCAGATGGAAACTGTAATAAGCAGTAAGGGGATTTCACTATACGCCAAGTCGGAGAGAAAGATGACAAGGATATCCAACAAGAACCAGAAGAGAATAAACTTGACTACTTATGTTAGTGCTACCACGTAGCACATTTGAAAGAGTATTAAAACTTATTGATGAACTTGGAACGAACGAAAAATAGCAGGGGTGTGACAGGAACAGCTGAAAACCGTTGGGAACCTTTCCAACGCATGCGTGTTTTAAAAATGAGACGAATAATTGATTGGGCTTCTTTATAAAATAAAATATTAGAAAAAACTCAATTAAAACCCCTCAAAAAAGCTATATAATAACACACTGCATACGTGAGCTTCAAATTATAACCACCTGTGCACAATCAGAGTCTTAATCTCCGTTCCAAGTCTGCAATTGCTTGTCTACTATATCGCATACACTGTTACGCTTTTGTTTGCATGGTGTAAATATTCGTCTTCGTTCATTGCCAATGCTGCACAGGAAGAAACGATGCCAGACTAATGTCATGTCCTTGCCATATTTTTCAACGTGCTCCAACATATATCATCTGGATTGCTAGGACTGTTGAAGTTGCTTGGACACAAAAATCCACAAGCCGAATTGTCTTGACTCTGCCATGCTACTTGAAACACATCATATATGATTCCGCAGGGTAGGAATTCAAGCGTTTTCAGTGCGAATACCTGTGAAGTACCATTGATCAAGTTGATTACACGTGCATGACGATTCCGTTTGTCCCTTCGCCCATCAGTCCTATCACATGGCTTGAGAAAAGCCAATGTTGTAATATGCGCCCACAGAAATCAACCTATAAATATATGACAAGAGACGAAAACCGATTATCATGTTCTGTCGAATGGTAGCGCTAGATATAATTTCGACGTTGTGAACTGAAAAGTTACAACACTTGCGCAGCTCTCTTTGCTGAGAAGTTCCAGAAATGGACATGGCGTGTAGTCTGGTTGTCAAAACATTCGAGTTTGGTCACGCAATGCTACCAAGGTGAATGTATCAAGGTGTCAAATTTATGTTAATTCAACAATATCCCTTTATCCCGATCCGGATAGCTCAATTAGCTGCAGCAACTCCAAATCTTTGATTTTTTTTTGATGGAGTTCCTTCAGCCTCAGTTTCGATATTTTCTTCCTCTGGTCTTTTCCAACTTTCATTCTTTCTCAGATGAACTAAATTGGGAATACATGGATCCTCTTCCCGTTCTTTCCGCAAGACAAGACCACGTTCTCCATCGTATCCCAAAAATATTTGTCTTTGATCCACAGTATCTTCATCTGTGGAACGCTGCTCGTCGAACCTGAGAGTAGCAATAAAGCGGGGATCGAACATGCGCAAATTGACATTCGCATTTCTGTTATGAAAATACAGCACCAGTCGCGCCGTTAGCAGAATGAGTATAGCTACACCAAAACATATTGGTGCAAAAGGTTGGATTACTGTAAAGTTCTTGTCCGGTACCTCTAGTCGAACTCGGTATGGTACCGTCTTTTCCGAGCTTCGCTTGTCAAGTTGTTCAACCAGTTTCGGTCCGATTTCAGACGATCTCCTGTTGTCAGGGGAGATATCGAAATGGATCTTAGAAAGTGCAAAATATATTTTGTGCGCTGTTACCTCTGCGTCGTCCAGAACAAGCTTCCATCTCTCCTCCCCAGATGATTCTTCTTTCGCACAGAATATGTAACTGCCTCGAAGAACGGAAGTCTCGTTTTTTTCAACCGAGGTCTGAGACTCGTAGGGCCCTCCGCTTCGATCGGTTGAAATATATCGGTGAATCTAATGATTTGGAAGAATACAGATCCAGACATTTGCAGAATGACGACTTGTGAGTTGAGCAAATCATCTCCTCTGGATTCAGAGTATTTGAATTCATTCAGCACAGAAAACGTAGCCAGTCCGGAGCAATTCAATACCTGTTCTGAACTTCCAATAGTTCGTATTCAGCTGAAACATTATATGATGCAGAAAGTTGTTCAAATGTGCTGATGACTCCATCTGATATGTTCCAGGATCCAAACGCATTGGAAAACACTTTTCCCAGTGCTTCCCTAAACTCAATATCCATAAACCTTGTCCGCTCCGAGATTCGAACAAAGTCCAAACTCGTGTAGGACGACAGCTCATTGTAACATTGGTTGCCACTGTACAAATGGTACCGGATGTATCCATCAGATTCCCGTGACACGCACTCTTTTCTCTTCTGGGGGGCGAGAGATTTATCGATATTATTTTTCAATGGTTGTAAAGGTTCCATTCCATGAACCACCCAGTCCTCTTTCTTCGACAACTCCACACTCGGGAATAGTTCTAGCTCCTCATAATCGGTTTTACTATTCACTTGTCCATCTATCCCCAGTTCGATCCCGACACATAGCATCACAAAAAGAAGATATGTCAATATGGAAAATATCGTTCGGCTTCTTCGATACACACGAACCCTTTTTCCCCTGTGAAGCTGACGGGAACAATATGCCGATACGAGACTTTGGTAGACATCCTGACCTAGGAGCACGATGAAAAGCTCCAAAGCGATTGCGAGTATGGAGTTTACGATGCGACTTGATAGGGTGATAGTCAGGAGTTTCATGTGCAAAGAGATGTTACAAATAGCTTATTCATGGTCTGTGAGGAGGAACACGATGGGATACAGAATCTCTGACTTTCGCCCATCGAGAAGTTTCAGTTCTCCTTGCCCTATAGAAGTAATAACAAGAACTGCCACGAGAGTAAAATCATTCCTGTGGTCGAGGGAGAATTGATATAGTAAGGCTGTGTTGCTTCTGACCTGTATTTAATCGTTTTTCCTATTTAGGGGGGGGGGGGCTAGAGCGTCTCTAATGTCACCATGATGAAGTGTTTATGAGATTGTTAGTCTTGAATGTTGATGGAAACTGTTGGCTTGCCACCGCGGAGCAGATTTTGATATACTGCCCCCTGTTGATTGTCTCGGAGAGCATTGATTGAATTTCATTGTAGGTACCGTCAGATACAACAAGGACGCGGCGAACCTGTGTCGATCATTGGTCTGTTCAACTGAGCGTACGGATGATACTCGGCATGATGCAGCAATGACGGTAACAATAAAGAGCTTTTGAGTAAAAAATTACAATTTGAAGACAATATCTCGTCCTAGGCATTTATTCCGAATTGAACAAGCCTGTCACCTTACTACTTTGTAAAACCTCACGATACAGTTGTTCTTTCATGCCTTTCGGTTATGCAGGTGTGATGACACATCTCGGAACAAAATAAATACCGTGGCTTATGGAAGTTAAAGGCACTAGTTCAATGAGTAGTGTTGTAAAAACTGAATGTAAAATTGTCGATGCAGAGCATGATTGCGTAATATAGTCTCGTCTTCAAGTTCTGTTCAGGAAGCGGCGTATGCTGAGCTCAGCACGTATGCGAGGAAAAATTCGCAGACGAACATTGGATGATTGTATGGCACAGAAAGAGACGATTGATTGAGTCGAAATTGAAAGTCCTTACGAACGAGCTAAAAATTGGGTTCTCAAGAAGCCTTAAAGGGATTGTGTAATGCTGTTAGCCCGGTTTTTCTTTCAAGGCCTTGTCGGCATTTACAACAGACAAGCTATACAGCGAACAACCACAGTACAGTCGACCATTGGATAGTAACCTACTAAACTTCATCTTGTGCCGCAAGCGGTCTACTCCATCAGATTGTTATTTCCTTTTTTGAACCATCTACATGACGATGCGAAGAATGGCGGCATTAAATTTAACAGTAGTATGGATCTGAGACTTCATTTAACACTGAACATGAGGAATAGATACAAATGGCAGACGGATACAAGAGGCGAGGCGCAAACCGAAGCTTTACGCGTACAACTCATGTGTTTCTGCTTTGATATATGATATTTTGCGACTTATATACCCACCACCCAGAGCGTCAAGAATGTGGATGAAACCAGAGTTGACTTCGACGGGGACAGATGTTCTGCTTATAGCACTGCTGAATTACTTCCTTTCTATAAGTTGCTGTACAATGCACCCGATCAGCATATTCACCCAGATAGTTGTTTCTAAGCATCCCTATGCTGTTTGTGTTTACTATATGTACCGAAAATATATACATCGCAGTAGTCTAAAGGGGAATAAGACTCTGGAAAAATAAGTTGAGTTTCCATGTGCAAAACTTTCTGATGTTAAAATAGAACTAAGATTTGGTCGTTAGTGTTGAAAATGACGCTTCAGTACCATGTTGACGATAGTCTCTGAGATTCAAAGTGGGGCGGCGACCTTCTTCGAGCTTGAGAAGAACGTCATATCCAGGTTTGCAATACATCCTCTTCATCTGTTTGTGCGATACTCTCAACATAGAAATGTAGCGAAGGTCGAAAACTTGAACTGAGATTGGAGCACTTCTGCGCAGAATGAGGAAGTATAATTTGACCAATATCAGTACGGCAACAGAGAAGGCAAGACAGACGACGGCGTACAATTGAATTTCAGTGATGTTCGAATCTGCCAGCGGTATTTTAACGTTGACTTCCGGAGCGCTCTCCGAAGACAGTCGTTCGTCGATTGAACTCATCATATGGAAACCAAACGAAAGCGATTTATTCGATTGCTTTCCCATGAAGAAGTGAAGTTTCGACAATGCATGATACACTTTCGCTGCCGCAAGCTCCGGTAGATCTTCCGCAATTTCCACCCTTGGCACATTTGACTCTGCTGCTCGTGTGTCAGATAACTGACCCTCCTCTACCATTGAATATGTTTCAATCTCAAAGAGATTGAGAATTTGCGATGGAAAGCGCGGAGTAAGAACATCCGTGTCATCCTCGAGACGTGTCGGAGAGAACACATCGGAGAAATGAAAGACTTGGAAAAAAATGCGTCCTATTTTTCCGTCCCCTTGAAAAAGCATGAAAATTGATTCCAGTTGTTCCTCATTGTCCGAGTACTGCCAGTCTCTCAAGATGGAGAATGTCGCGGTGCCCTGCATTCTACCCGTTGAACCATCAGGATTACTTTGCGAGTCAGGTCGTTCCACAATGGCAGAAAACCTCACTGAGAGCTGTTCTATGCTATCATTTCCATTCCGGAACGTCAACACACCTCTGTCCCGCGACAGTTTTTCATCGAGAACCTCACCCAACTGAACGGTGTATTTCTCTGAATCCAGAGACATATCTACGAATTTCACGTTGCTCCCCAAATTGTTCGCCGACCCTGTCAATGGTAACAATCTGTAGCATCCTTCTGTGCCATAGATCGGAAAAGTCAGTCGAGATTTTCCAGTCTGAAAACAACCTTTTCTCTGTTGCGCGGGCTCAAAGTCTTCGAGCGAAACATCAGCAATATTGACATCCCATCGTTCGTCAACTGTCCAGTTGGCTGGTCGCGTAAGCATCGCGCTTTTTAACGGTCTGACGACTGTGTAGAGGGCTCCAATGGACTGGCCCTCGAAGCCAAGTTCAATAGCAATGCCGATTATGAGCACCAAAAAACTGAAAACAACAAAGCTATACTTGCGTTCTTGTCCTGACACGGGGACATTCTGTCCGGCAAGAAGTTTCCTTCTACATGAGGCGTTGATGAATTCACAGTAGATATGTTGACCAAAGAGCACGAGCACAATGTCCAAGACGAGTGCCAAAGCGGCGTTAACCTGAAAGCTAGAAAACTTGGCCTCAAGTGGTCTCATTCTCTACGCAGCGTCTCATTCCAGGTCGGCGCGTTTAATAGCAGGCTGACATAAGACCGATGTGGATGCCGGCGAAGAGCGAAGCTGGGAAACGGCGCAGGACATGGGAGGGAAGACTCCCTGTAGCATACGTGTGGTATTGTGCTAGGTGCAATGTCGATGTGTTTTGAGCAGAATGTTATGGAGTGGGATCGCGCGGCATATGAACGACGAGGTTTGGAAATGATTTTGGTGTATGGCTCGTTTTCTATCACTTGTGTAGACAGATTTCCTACGGTGAACTACAGCTGGTAAACTGACTGGTCCTGAATGCGCTTGGAAAGTACTGTTGGGAATTGGAATACTGACAGTTCTGCAGCTGCGATCGATGTTTTGACTGTATTGTGCAGCATATGGCTTCTACAGTGACGCGTCTGCGCAACATCCCTGACAATTCTTGCGAAATGCGTCAGACTTGCGCGTCTAAATATAACTTGGGTGTGTTTGCTGCGATTATGCATGTCTAGTTCACATGAGATATAATGCCATTTTTATTCCCTCATCATGCATCGTTGTATTGCTCTGTGCGCTCTGTGTAGGTTGATTTGGTTGCTGTTCGAAGAAGGCCAATTGGTGCCATGGGGGTTGAAGTATGTCTACCACATATTTCTGTTTTCTTTTCTCCTCCAGCAATATTAATGGCAGGCAGGATACAGTGTATCAAAGTGTGGAGACTCCACACTAGAGACTGCCATCCACATTGCTCATATCTCCTCGGTGGAGACTGTTCCATGAATATCGAAGAAAGGGCAGTATAAATGTGCTAACGGCATTTGGTCCTCTGCAAATCGTGCGAGGGCTGCATCTCAGGTTTGATGCTTTGTCCAGGCCAGTCGCTGGCCGCAATCAAAGTTTTTCTTTGCGCATTGTCAGAGAAATATGCGTGCGTAGCGTGCGTTTCAATAGAAGAGGTGGTAAAGTTTGGGCACTGGTTTGGTGGTAGGTTTTCGTGGACGCAGATTTGATCTTTGATAACAACAGAGTTCTTTGAGCACTGCACTTCGGGGGCCCTGAACGATTCGTGATTTGTGATGTAAACACGTTGGTGACACTCAAAGGCCGCCCAAAATGATCGAACGTTTTTAATATTTAAAATATGGTTAGAAGCACGGGGTTCAAAACTGCGCAATATGCCCTGAAGTTGTGCTCATACACATCACCTTCAGTTGCGCAAGTCAGGCTGATCATGAAGTGCGTCTGACCAATGAAAAAGATACACTACACGCTTCGAGATCGGTTGACAGCTCAACGCAGAAGGGTATTCTCGTTGCAGTTCTGCTCAACTGTCAGCTTGGAGGCACCACCCCTCTTCGGAAAGATAACATAAAATTGTTTGACGATCGCCTGAAAATGGGTAATCTGAGTTGGTCCCAACTCAAATCACATCGGTACCCGCTAGTTTTCACACCGAGTATATGGTGAACAAGTTTTACTGCTCCGACAGGGAGCTTGCGTAATACGTCTCTACAGTGGCATGATAAATTGGGAGCGATGAGTTGCACAACGTTTTTCGCTCTTGAAACTGTTGTACGTGGCCACGGGACGGGGAGTGAAACGGTGTAAAATGTAGAAACGTAGATAGATTGATTTTTACTAAGTCTAGCTTATCTCCCTCTAGGTTATTCCGACCGCTGGGAGCTGTATTTAGCTTCCTACGGTTGGACTGTCAGTCTCCCGACCGATCATACGGTTCGGTATGAATTCTAGTCACGCAAATTGATTGATTCTTTTAATTCTAACCTTCTTCTAATTACTATCTGGATGGAATTACTATACCTAGTCTAATTGATGCTATCGTAGTTGAATTGTTCGATTACCGGCTTTGTACTCACTTTCTACTTCGAATTAGTCCTAATCCTTCATATTACTATGCTAGAGATAGGTACTAAGCAGTATAAGAAGGGAGTAGGATAGGGTAGTTTTCACTTTTCAGACACAGACAACAACTACCAGCATTTGATAAAGTGTTCTGTCAACTAAAGCACCCCTCGTGCCCCGACCCCATTCACCCAGACCTGGTGTGGCCCTGTCGGACATCATTTCTGGACCAACCGGTCCCAAAGCATCTGGCCTCTGAAAGGCCAAAATCAAGTGGAAAAATCAACTTTTATTTCTGAATTTGTTTTTTTTTGGAAATTTTCCCACAGTCTAGACTTACAAGAAATTTCGAACAAATTTCAGTAAATTGCTTCCTGATAATTTTACCATACTTGGCACTACGTCTAAAACGTTTGTTAGGGTGGTAAATTACAGCGGACTTCTAGTCTGGCCAATTTATTTTGGCAAAGCCAATTATACTTGAAAAGTGCGTATTTTGAAAACAACAATTTTTGGCGCCATTTTTTTTTGAAATCAAATTTGCTAACTGGCTCAACTGTAACTCGACATACAGTGCCATACAAACGCGCCGCCAACGACCCTGCTGTACTGCGCGAAAAGGCCAACCGGGCCGCTTTACAGCGCGCGCAAACTGAAGCAGCCCGCAAGGAATTTGAAAAATACTCGTCTCCCGAGGAATCCGAAAGCGAATACGAAAGTGCATCAGAAAGTGACTCAGAAAACGGATCTGAGAGTGAATGCGAGATCCAGCCAAACAAAGTACCACACAGCTCTATTAGGATCCCACGTGTCAGTCAGCCACCGCCACCCACTACAAAATCCACCAAGCCCAATACTGCGCAGGCCTCTGACACGTACCGCCGTATAGCCTCCGCCAATCAACCGTCGACAAGAAGCCTGGAGTTTATGCCGGACAACCCGTCCGTAAATACCCACCGTGTTGCCACTGCGCGAGTACAACGTCAACGTCGCCAAAATAACACACGTATATACTCCTGCGATCTTTGCGTGCGCCAGTTTAGCTCTTCATACCAGTTAAATCAGCACCTTGCTGGACAGAAGCATAAACGTGTCGAAGCTGCTAGGGAAGCTGCCCAAGCCAACTTACAGTGCCGTCTCTGTAAGATCAAGTTTCTAGATCGTAACACATACGACGTACACTTTGTGTCAAACAAGCACCGTGTTGCTTTGGCCAAGTCCAAACGCAAATAAATTCTCGTTGACTCGGCTTTATTGAAGAAAAATGCCTACTTTGGACAATATTAGAGCATCATTGAATAATCTGGATCCTAGCTCTGAAATACAAATTGGTATAAAAGCTGTACTAGCCGTACACGTAAACGCAGACCCACAACCTGAAGATGCTGACGTCATCAACGACCTGCGGAGCGACCTTCCAGCTGATGTATTGTATTCAACCGATGCACTCAATGGCCCGCACATGCTCCACCGTTTAATCAGAGACTACTTAGCCTTAAAGGGGCTCCAGTATAATCCACACCCAGATAGCAACCGAGTTGTACTGGGTTTACCAGCAATGTTCTATGATAATCAGAGAGAAATTGACAGTGCTGTCGCCGCGGTTAAGAACATTGGGAAGACGAACCAAGTCACCGGTGGAAACGGAGAGAATCCAATTAACCGGAACGGTGATCAATTCTCCCACTGGAAAATCGCTCACAACATGGCTACTCGCTTCAAGACATCGGAAAAGTTCTCTGGAAAACTCGGAGAAGACTTCACTGAATACCTCAACAATTACTTGGATGCGGCGAACGACTACGAGATGACTCAAGATCAAAGATTCCAACTACTCCACCACCTATTCGACGGAGAAGCAAGAAGGTTCTTCCGCCAAACAGTTCTTGCCAGAGCACAGACGTTCCCAGTCGCCGTACAAATGATGCAGGAAGAGTTTAACAACATCACCCGTCAGAATAGAATCAGGAAACATCTACAGCAACTACGCCTGTCAGAGATTGTCAGGATCCGCAAATGCTCTCCCTCGATAGCTCTGGAAGAACTCCGAGATACAATATGTAGACTTGCTCCTCAAGGACCTCAGATATATCGTAATGAAGAAGCCCAAATTGAATATCTCCAAAAGGCTGTTATCGGACACCAATGGGCTAAAGCCCCTCTATCCCAGTCTCAATCTGCTATTCCCCGTTGGAACTTTCATCAACTTTTCACTGCACTTGATGCAGCTTGGCTTCAGGAACAGGAAGAAATTGAGGCGAGGAAGCGAGATAATATCTCTACTTATGGCCATACATCTGATCACCTACCTCCCAGAGTATATTTCCAAGGTCAAGGAATATATGGTCGTCCTCGCAAACCCGGTTCCAAATCATCAGCTCCTCGAGGATTTTTCAAAAATGACAATACAGTAAGAAGGAGTTCATACACTGATGCTGAGGGTAAGAATGGAATTGACAAGTTTGGAAACCCACGCAAATGTCATAACTGCGGAAGCAAAGAACATTTCATCCGGGATTGCACCAAGCCTCGCAACATCATTAACAATGTCGGGAAAATGATTCAAGCGGACCCACACAATGTTAAGGGCATTCTTTACGAGCTATGCGTACAAGCAGAAGACATAATAGGGAACAATAGTGGAAGTCCTGATGATACCAATATGGATAATAACTCTGAGTCAAGTTTTAACAACGAAATAGAAGTAAAACAAGAAGAAGAACTCGTAGAAAACTTCTACAATGAGGACGATTCCAATCTCATGATGGAAGGATTCCCGGATGTACTGAATCCTGATGATTTTTAGAAGGAGGCAGTTCCCACCATCGTTTTCAAGTACTAGCCAATGAAGAAAACGTTACTGTCCTCCGGAAAGATCGGTGTAACTCAAATCAAAGCCAAAAAACTAACATAAGCAAGTCAGAGAAGAGTTCCCGAACATATTTCGTTGTTTTTAATCAATCGTTTGTCAAGAGAAGTGCAGTAAACCACAACAACAAGTATCGTAAAGGAATTACACACCAGAATACTTGGAATGGTGCTTGCATTGATACTGGTGCCCAGAAGACCGTAATAGGGCGACAGCAAGCACAAGCTTACTGTCGCTTTAAAGGGACCAAGTTTAAAACAGATAATAATAACAACGTTTATAAGTTCGGAACGGACTTACAGAAATCATTTGGATCTCTTCAGATCCGAATCCCAACCCCCAACGGATCATTCATCCCAATCCAGGCTGACATAGTCCAAGCTGATGTTCCACTACTTCTTGGACTAGACATACTAGACAAATTCAAACTCTCAGTTGATACTGTCGAAAATGTTCTAAGATGCAAGGGAACTGACTGGAAGATTCCCCTAACTAGAAAGCTTGGCCATATCTACTTGGAATGGGATATGCCGAATGAAATTCTGTTCACTAAAAGTGAACTTACCAAACTCCATCGTGGTTTTCGACACCCCGCGACGGATAAAATACTTGATTTGATAAAAAGAGCTCGACCTGATGAGCTCAATGAAAATACAAAAAAGATGTTAGAAGAAATTTCCCTTTCATGTGAGACGTGCCAAAGATTCGGCCCCGCACCTATGCGTCTCAAAGTATCCCTCCCGTCAGAAGACGATCTAGTTTTCGGAGATGAAGTCTCACTAGATCTAATGTTTATCAACGGAAAGGCAATATTACACGTAGTTGACACCGCAACCAGATTTTCAACCGCCACCTTCCTGGATGCACATGGCAAGACTTACGGGCAAACCGTAGAAGGGGTTTGGCTAGCATTCCTAGAATGTTGGTGTACCCTGTACACCGGATATCCTAATCGACTTAGAACTGATTTCGGTTCATTATTCACCTCACCACGTTGGAAGAATTTCACCGATGAGAATGGCATTACTCTACGAATATCTGGCATCGAAGCTCATAACTCACTAGGGATTGGAGAACGACTCCACGATCCACTAAGGAGAATTTATCGTAAGGTACAAGCTGACTTCCCTCAATTGAAAGAAGAAATTATACTTAGACTTGCGGTGAAAGCCATGAATGACACGATAGGAGAAAACGGTCTGGTTCCATCTCTGCTGGTATTTGGAGTCATTCCACGATTCCCAATTATAAGCAGTAATCTTCCAACCCAAATAGAGAGAATGAAAGCCCTCACCGTAGCCCAGAAGGAAATGAACTCTATAATTGCAGAAAGAAAGATTAAGACAGCATTACAGAAGAATGTCCCGGCATCATCCGATAGGCACTACTCGATTGGTGACGAAGTCCTAGTATATCGAGAAAAGGAGAAACAATGGATGGGACCTTTCCACGTGGTATTCATAGATGACAAACTGATTACTGTACAGAACGCAAGTAGGACATATGAAGGGATATTCAATATACAGCAAGTGAAACCATACCAAAGTAATAATTCAGAATCACCTGCTGAAGGAACACCGGAAAGTAATCAGTCCAGTGGATCTCTATCCAGCATTGAACCAAGAAATGAGCCTATCGCAACCAATATCACAGAATTGATAAAACATGGTGACCCTCGAGCTAGTAAGTTCTTAGAGGCTAAAAGAAAGGAAATACAAGGATTGTTGGACCGAAGAACATGGAAAGTGGTGAACAAAGAGAACGTTCCAAAAGATGCCAATATTCTCGGTGGAAGATTCGTACTCTCCATCAAGGACGAAGGGACAAATAAGGAAGTGTGGAAGGCTAGGTACGTAGTGCAAGGTTTCCGGGATAAAATGAAAACATCCCTTGTACACGACAACGCCACCGCAAGACCACATTCAACAAGAATCCTGGTTGGACTGGCGTCATCTTTTGGATTCCGTCTATTCTCTACTGATGTGACCCAAGCATACCTCCAAAGTTCAGAGAATCTTACCCGTGACGTTTATATCAGGCCTTCCAAAGAATTCGGTTTAAAACCGGACACTATGCTTAAACTCCTGAAACCACTTTACGGACTTTCCGATAGCGGAGACTATTGGGGGAAAACCATAAGAGATCACATTGTCAATGACCTCGGTATGAAACCCACAACTGTTGACAGTGCGTTCTTTTTCAAAAGGGGCCACGGGAAACTTTCAGGATTGTGTGTCAGTTACGTGGACGACTCACTACAGGCTGGAGACGAGTCTTTCGCATTACTTTCCCAGAAGACAGCTCAGAAATTTCAATGCAGAGAACGAGAATGGGATAACACAAATTTCCTAGGAGTACAAATCGAAACGAAACATCCGGAAATCCGAATCCACCAGTACAAGTACATTCAGAAACTGAAACCCATCTCTACAGATTCTGAATTTCAGATGTTCCGATCATTCCGAGCTAAGCTAGCCTGGATAACTCAGACACGCCCAGATATTTCATGTTCAGTGGCCCAATCTACCCAAGTCACTGAAGCAATATTCAAGGCGAATTCCGAAAAGATCATTAAGTCCCTTAATTCGGTATTGAAGCATTTACAAAAGACACCATCTTTACCTCTAAGATACCCAAAGCTTCAGATCAATTCTATGAGAATACAGGTATACTCAGATGCATCATTTGCAAATAACCGTGACTTATCATCCCAACTCGGATACATCATTTTTCTCACAGATAATTTTTCCCGATGTCAACCTATAATTTGGTCTTCTCATAAGGCTAAAAGAGTCACAAGATCAGTCCTTGGGAGTGAGACCTTAGCATTTGCGGATGCATTTGATGCAGCACTTGCCTTACGCCATGACCTTCACAAAATGACGGATATAACATTCCCTATCTTCATGTTAACAGATAGCCTATCTCTCTTCGATGTAATCACCAAATCATCCGTGACTACTGAAAAACGCTTGATGATCGACTTAGAAGTCTTGAAGGATGCGTATTCCTCTAGAACGCTGGAGAAAGTTGGATTCATTAAGTCGGAATACAACCCCGCTGACAATTTAACCAAAGTCTCACGTGGGAACTTCCTAGAATCAATCCTGAGAACTGCGAACATACAACACCCTGTAGAGCAATGGGTGGATCGTTCATTGTGACCAAAATTCAACCGATAGAACCTGGGAGTGTCAGTCTCCCGACCGATCATACGGTTCGGTATGAATTCTAGTCACGCAAATTGATTGATTCTTTTAATTCTAACCTTCTTCTAATTACTATCTGGATGGAATTACTATACCTAGTCTAATTGATGCTATCGTAGTTGAATTGTTCGATTACCGGCTTTGTACTCACTTTCTACTTCGAATTAGTCCTAATCCTTCATATTACTATGCTAGAGATAGGTACTAAGCAGTATAAGAAGGGAGTAGGATAGGGTAGTTTTCACTTTTCAGACACAGACAACAACTACCAGCATTTGATAAAGTGTTCTGTCAACTAAAGCACCCCTCGTGCCCCGACCCCATTCACCCAGACCTGGTGTGGCCCTGTCGGACATCATTTCTGGACCAACCGGTCCCAAAGCATCTGGCCTCTGAAAGGCCAAAATCAAGTGGAAAAATCAACTTTTATTTCTGAATTTGTTTTTTTTGGAAATTTTCCCACATGGACGACTGGAAACTTCCAGACGTCTACCTAACCCTAAATTAAAATTCTGGTAGAAATTACCTGTAGAATTTTTCTTGTAAAAGTCATTTCCACATGACCCCCCGGCCAGACCGAGGCACCGAGGAGGTCTAATTTCGCAGGTTCTGGGCCGCGCTCGGTATAAAAGCCGGCAGTACTTCCGCGTGGGTCTGGACTCCAGACCCTCTTCCACCGCTGACCCCTTCCTTACTGTAAGCACCGTAAGTACTTTACAGTAGTTGGTAGCTTACTGTAGTGCGATATCTTACAGTAAACGTCTGTTTGCAGCCATCCCACTTCCCGCCTTCCCTTCGGTCGTCTCTCCGAGCACCCTGCGTAGTCGCGGTCATCGATTTGTTGAGATCTTGCTTACGTGGGCCTTTCGGTACCTGGTGGGTGATCCATTGAGATGGCCAAGACGAAACAGACCGCAAAGAAGTCGACTGGGGGGACTGCCCCTCGGCAGGAGCTAGCTGCTCGGGCGGCGCGGATTCCCAGACGAGACCCTCCCGCGGCTCCTGGCACCTACCGTCGCGAGGGCGGCCAGGAGGTACGCTATCGCCCCGGGGAAGCCGTCCCCGCGCGGGCCAACGAGGTTAACTTCGACGACAAATCCCATCGGGGAATTCGTCAGAACCTCTTCCGTTGGTTCGGACGTGAAGACGTCCAGAACATCCGCCGCTCCTCCGACCACCGTGGTCGTTTCGTCGTCGACTTTGGCCGAAATCGTCGCGATCCGTGCCAAGTGACGGCCAGGGAACTAGAGTTCCTCTTCGGGCCTCAGATCGTCGAATTCGCCTCCGATCCGGCCATCTCCATCCTTACCGCGGAGATGGCTTGTCGTCTCGGTCTCACTGAATCCCACGGTGACACCGAGAAGTACGCCGAATGCCCCGACGACACCGATTGGATCATCGAGAAGATCTGGTTGTCGAAGGGAGGTGAGAACGGCGAACTGGAAGGCTGCTTCTATGCCTCCGCCGAAGGGGAGCGAACCGGCCATCGAATCGATCTGTATACCATGGTTTTCCGTCAGGTCTCCGAACCGGCGGAGCGCGACGCGGCACTCCAGGAGCAGGATAACCCCTCTCCTGTGACCAGAGGGAATGGTCAACCCTCGCGGGTGAGTTTAATAGCCAGTATCGACGCTTGGTGTTACAAGAAACCTGGGAAGAAGAAACGAGTCAATGTCGCCATGGCTCGGGTGCCCTCCCTCGAAGCCCCCCCATTCTTCGTGGGGACTCCTCGGAACCGCGTGGTGGTACCTGTGCAGGACTTCACCAACAACTGCCTGCGTGCCGCGGCCGCCAATGGGATCGCTCTCGTGTGCGATTTTAACACGGCCGATAGGTTTTTCCGTCGGGAGCTGGCTCGGGACGAAGAAGAACGCCTTGTTCGAGGTTATTATACTAGTGTCGTGGACTTTGGTTCTGTCTCGAAGGCCATCGATGATCGTGCTCCTTCAACGGTGACTCTGCCCCGGGTGGCGATCCCCCATTTCGACCTAGGAGCCCCAGATTCGCGCTCTAGGCAATGGGCGTGGTTACGGGAGAAACTTTCGAGGGAGCCGGACGTATACGTGGTGCAGGTTTGGAGTCGAGATGGCCTGAAACACGCCATATGTATCGACTCTCGTACCTGGCCTGGTCTCATCTACGACTCCTCTGAAGCCTTTGTGATGAGTCTAGAGCCTCGGGCATTCTTCTTATGTTGTAGCACCAGTAAGTCGTCGGATTTCTCCTCCTTCAACGATCTTCGACGCGTCCAACGGGAGGGTTCGAATCCAGAGGAGAAGCGTGCTAAGCGACAGCGCATGAGGAAGCGCGAGAAGGTTCGCAAAGCGAAGATCGACGGTGAGGGGTTGTCTTAGCACAGAACGATTTGATAGAGAAGGAAATGAATCGTATTGAGTAGACTAGCTAGTAATGGGTAGAGAGATCTAGAATTGAAATGAATGCGTAGACAAGGGTTGAATGATTAAAAAGGGATTATGCATAAAAGGGAGTGTGCAAGCGAAGGGTTTCCCTAATGGAAGCTTAATGCAGTAGATGTAGTGGACGCCTACGGAAGAGAAGTAGACGTCTCGCATGGATGGGGCGACGTGATACCTTCGCTTGGTCGGAAGCGAGTAGGTATCGGGGGTGGCTAGCTTGGATGACCTTAAACGGTCCGTACCACTTGGTTTCGAACAACGACAACTTCGTCGCTCCGAAAGCTTTCCCTTTCGCCACAAGGACCTCGTCGCCTACCTCGAACCGACGTTCTGGTAGATGAGCTCGAGCTTGGGTATTGCGTAGATGCATTTCTACCCTGCTCGCTCGTTGCGACTGGAGAGCTAACATCTCAAACAGTCGGGATTGAGGGTCCAGCGGACGGTCCAGAAGCGGTGACGGGTCGTGGGCGACTACCCTTGGTACCACTCCGTACATCAGTTCGAAGGGTGAGGTGCCGCCTGTCATGCAACGACGGCGGTAACCGTAGAGCACGTGCGGGAGTAGGATGTCCCATTCGACCGAGTCCCTGCCTTTAACTTTGGCTAAGGACCTCTTGATGGTCCCTACCATTCGCTCGGCTCGCCCATTAGACATGGGGGAGTACTCAAGCACGGTCTTCCAATCGATCCCGTTGCTCTTCATGAAACTCGCGAGTGTCGCAGCTGTGAAACACCCCGCATTGTCGGATACAATGGTAGTTGGGGGGCCGAACGAGTAGATGATCTCATCCTTCACGAAATTGAGTACGACATCCGCGGTACTAGCTGCGGTGGCCCTGGCGATAGGCCAGCCAGTGAGGTGTTCCACAGCGATGAGAAGGAATCGGTTACCTTTGGCCGTGCGCGGGAGCGGCCCCGCAAAGTCGATGGAAAACGTGTGGAAAAGGCCTGTCAACGGCTGACTCAGGGTAGTCCGATAGCGGGGTACCGGTTTATTCTTCTGACACCCCTCACAACTCCGAACGTAGTCGTGAATGTCCTTGCCCATACGCGGCCACCAGTAACGTTCCACAATAAACTGGCGGGTCGAGGCAGCGTCCCAATGACCGATGTTGTCGTGGAACATTTGCAGGATCTTGATTCGGAGCGGAATCGGTGCGACTACCTTGGGTCCCAACGCGGTGCGGCGAAAGAGCTGGTCTTCCCAGACTAAGAAATCCTTGGAACTCCGTCGAACCTTTTGTCGAGCTAGGCCCTCTACTTCGGGTTCAGCTCCACCCCGTAAGTATTGGAACACTGTGACTAGGTCAGGTTCTATGCGGAGGGCTTCTGGAATAGCAAGCAGGGCGAGGTCGCCCTCATCTTCTCCTGACCCCGGAGCGGTATGGGTTTGTTCTAGACGGGACAGAAAGTCTGCAGCGGAGTTCTGTTTTCCCGGCCTGAACGATATGACGAAGTCGTATTCCGCGAGGAAGTCGAGCCAACGGGCAAGTCGCCCGTGTATATCTTTCTTCTGGAATGCGTATTGCAACGCTTGGTGATCCGTCATCAACTTGAAGGGCTGGGTGGACAGAAGGTAGAGTCGGAATTTCTTCAGTGCAAAGATAACTGCTAGGGCTTCCCGTTCGCATGCCGAATATTTTCTTTCAGCCGTATTCATCGTCCTACTCGCGAATTGAATAGGATGAATACGCCCGTCTTCCTTCTTCTGCGCTAGTACAGCTCCGACGGATACGGAGGAGGCATCTGTCTCGACTAAGAAGGGAGTATCGAAGTCAGGGAAGGAAAGGACGGGAGCCGAAGTTAGTTTTTCCTTCAGCGTCCCGAAGGCTTGATTCATCTCCTCTGTCCATTCGAAGGAACGTCCAGAAGAGGTATATGGGAATAGAGAAGCCGAGATGTCAGCAAACCCCTTAATGAACCGGCGATAGTAGCCCGCCAAACCGAGGAAGCTGCGGAGCTCGGAAGCGGTTTGCGGCGGAGCTACATCTCTAATGGCAGAAATCTTGGCGGGGTCTACTGACACCCCATCGTGGCTAACGATGTGACCAAGCAACTCGACTTTAGGTTGAGCGAAGAAGCATTTGACGACCTTCAGCTTCAAACCCCTCTGACTTAGGGACTCGAAAAGGATACGAAGGTGGGAAACGTGTTCTCCCATGTTTTTAGAGAATACCACAACATCGTCGAGATACGCTCGGACGAATGGTAGATCCTTGACCATCTCATCCATCATCCTCTGGAAGGTGGACGGGGCATTCATTAGTCCAAACGGCATAACTTCGAACTTGTAGGTACCGTAACGGGTGACGAAAGTCGTCATCTCCTTGCAAGCGGTATCCATTCGAATCTGCCAATACCCAGAGAAGAGATCGAGAGTGGTGAAGAGGGAATTTCCTCCCAATTCATCGAAAATCTCTTCGATCCTGGGTAAGGGCCAACGATCGGGTTTGATCTTCCGATTCAGGATGCGGTAGTCGACGCAGAAACGAGGTTTCCCGTCCTTCTTCGTAGCAATGACCACCGGGAAGGACCATGCTGATGAGGCCGGGGTGATGATTCCCGCTTCCAGCATGCGATCGATTTCGGATCGTACTACCTCGTTGTGTTTCGGCGACAACCGACGAGGTTGGTGGTAGACAGGGGTGTCGTCTTCCAGCTCAAAAGAGTGTTTAACAGGGACGTCGGCTTTCCTGAGATCGTGAAAGGACCAAGCTACGATTCCGTAGTCCTTCAACGACTCCGATATAACTCGTCTATCCGAGGGTGATAGATGCACGAGTTTTTCTTCGATGAGCTTGTCATGCTCTTCGGTCTCAGAGAGGTCGCTCTCCTCTTCGACCGCTAATTGCGGCTTGGCGAAATCAACGTGGGCGACAATTAGCGTACCTTCGTCTTCTTCGCCTGAAGAAGTCGTCGAGGCTCCTTCATCGGTGCTGAGAGACGTGAAGTCTTCGCTTTCACTACCACCCTGAGGAAGGAAGTGGAGGCCGTTATCGGGTTCTAGCCCAATCCGCGCCGATTCTTCGCCGAGTTGTATCTCAACGACTCGACTCCCAATATCCAGTTTAGCCTGTAGATCTTCCATGGCCGGTAAGCCGATGATGAGGCCGATAGGTGCCTTTTCAATGGTGAGGAAATCCATGGAAGCTGTGAGGTTTCCAAAGGTTATGGGCACATCTTTGACACGGCCAATGCAGTTGGCGCTCGACCCATCTGCGACCGTAATCCTCTGCTTGGTACGCTTCGGCAGGAGGCACAACTGACGGGCGAGATCAGCAGAGATGATATTGGGTATAGCCCCAGTATCCAGGAGCGCGCGAATCTCTCGACCATAGATACGAACTGGCGCGACCATCAGAACTCGTTTGTTCTGAACGTTTAAGGCTGGCGCAGCCTTACTCGGTCGGCGATTCTTAAGAGGCGAGAAGAGACGTCGCATCTCTTTGGCGGCTTCGGCGGCGTCTCCACGAAGGAGTTGGCCGAAAGTGAGGCCTGTGGACGCATTAGCGAGCTCTCCAACAACGTCGTACTTTCCGACGTGATCTTGAAGAACCTTCTTGGAAGTGTTCTTTTTCTTCGCCTTGCGGTTTTTCTTCCCTCGGATGGGAAGAGGCTCCAGTTGCAAGGGAGGTAGGATACGACCAGGCGTTGGGTGCATCAGGTTTTCAGTGTTGATCCCCTCAGCTCGACGTTGCTTCGGAACCGCTTCTCCCGTCATGGTACGTTTCGTAGTACCGACAACATCGGGAGTTGTGGTTACAACGGTAACTTGATTCGAACGGGAGGAATCGTCCCTGCCGGTAGAGGGGCTCCTCTGCTTCTCCGTGCCCTTCTGGCGACTATAGCAAGTCGCGACAGAATGACCCAGACGACCACATTTCGAGCAACGGGTGTCTCGGTGAGGGTTTTCGGGGCAGGAGTTAGCCCCATGTCCCGGTTTCTGACAGAAGGAGCAAGGACGAGGCGTTTCGCGCCTATCCGATGAGGATGCTCCTGTCTGCTTGCGGACGATGAGGGAGAGCTCAGCGAGTTGCTCCGCTAGCTTGTCCACCTTGTTCTCCACCTGTGACGTTCGTGCGTCGGGACGGTTCAGGACCCGCTTAGATCCAAAGGTGGAATCGAGCGGGTGCTGTTTCCCTGTATCGTGATATGGGACGGAAGAGAGGAAGTCCTTGCGACCCTGGTCGAAGTCACGCACCACTTTCTTGAGGTCGGTGTAGTGCGTGGCACCGCGATAGATCGCGAACTGGGCCAGTTCTGGGAAGCGGGAGAGTGCATTCCTCAGAAGGCCAAACTTAGCTTCATCATTGAAAGATGCCTTTTCGAACAGACGATCCATAGTTTTGAGCGAGCCGACAAGATCCTCGGGATCCAGTACCGCGTTGATGGCACTGCGGATATCGTCACTCGGCTCTGTCTTGACTCCGAAACGATCGATGAAGGCCTTCTTGACGAGGGCGTAGTTCATAGCCTCTTCCGTCAGCGCTCCATCCTTGGCGAACGTTTCGTAGTAGAAGTCGAATGCCTCGCCCTCGAGGTGGGCGAGGAGTTCGAGAGCTTTCTCCTCGTCGGACTTGCCGCGCATAGCGACGTTCTCGAAGAAGAAGAAGAACTTCTTGACGTCGGAAGAGAGAGAGCCGTCCATCTTAGCAGTGGATGGACCCGCCTGCTGGTTCGGGTCGTCGGCCCTCCACAAGAGTACCATGTTGTACGTGGCCACGGGACGGGGAGTGAAACGGTGTAAAATGTAGAAACGTAGATAGATTGATTTTTACTAAGTCTAGCTTATCTCCCTCTAGGTTATTCCGACCGCTGGGAGCTGTATTTAGCTTCCTACGGTTGGACGACTGGAAACTTCCAGACGTCTACCTAACCCTAAATTAAAATTCTGGTAGAAATTACCTGTAGAATTTTTCTTGTAAAAGTCATTTCCACAGAAACTCGCAATTTTCTTCCGCTGTACTCAGTAGTGTAAGCAGATTCAGGAACATGTTTGCTTCTGTCAGCAATCGCTGTCTGAATTGGATCCAATTTGGGGAAATATTTCCGTAAAATTTTGTAGATTATTTCAGTATATCTTTCGTTATATTATGCAAGTTCTATACAGTTGCTAATCCGCTTGGAAACCAAAACATACAAAGTGCAGATGTGCGACTCTCTGACCTCCATCTCGACCACGGCGGGATACTCTTCTAAACTCATGGACAACGCGACATTCAAGCTCTACCTCCATTTTCACGCTTCTTTTGCTCGACATCAGCAACACGATGCATTGTACAATTCACTACATCCAACACCGGAACAACTAGTCCAATTAATCTGAACGCAAGCGACATTCCACAGTATCCGTACAGGTTATTTCACGCATGCAATACGGCGAAAATATGTTGCAAATCGGCCTCTTCGACATTGCGATAGATGGAGCACCCCTCACGTAATATAGAACGGTAAAAGTGAAGAAATCATCATCACAATAGTCATTACCATGAGGGTGAAAATGGACAAGGCCATCGTTCTTGTGTTCTGTTTGGTTGCTTACTGCGCCGGCCGAAAAGTAGCGGTGGAAACATGCTAGAGGTTTAAACTGGTTTTCCTTTCCCATTTCATTCTACGTGAGTGTATCGTCAACATTTGCGCCCCTTCTGTCATGGATGTGGAGATGGTTCAGCTGGAACTAACCGACGGTCTGAAAGTGCGCAATCAATTAAGACACTCACGTCTAGATCCAGGATGTTCGCTAGAGGCTAATGAAGTCATTCATTCCACTTTAGAACGTCCTACAGCGAACAGATGCCCCATTCTTCCTTTTCGAATGAGGGTTTCTACTTTAAGTATTCATGACATTCGCGGCTGGAAATTCCACCACGAAACTCCGCCGGACATACTTGGTTTCTGATGGTGATGAACAATCTAGGTGCATGTGCACGTCGAAAACTTTGCAAACATACAAATGACGTATGAAAAACTTATGTTCGCCATTCATGACTGATTGGCTTACGTGATCAGAACTATCGTCTTGGCCAGATTTCAGTGATCGAACGGTGGCTTTCTTCCACCGTTGAATACTATTGGTCCTGTCTTAGTCAATTCAACACCTTACTCCACGCATATTCTAGCAATTTCAGTCATACACACATATCTCACCTATCGATACATACATTTGCCTCCGAGATTATTCCTTATATATCGATAATAGCGGCGTGAACCAGTCGCAATTGGAATACAGAATATAGAAAAGTTTTGCAATCTAGATCGCCGAAAACATGCCACCAGCTCTGGGCTGGAAACGTACGTAGTACTTGGAATGCAACTATATATACTTAATACTGTGTTCCACTAGCAATTAAACAAAGCTAACATATAGTTCTTAACGTAATGTAGACCAAATTATCCCTAATTTATGACGATAATCTCTAATATCTCCCAGATTCTAGCGCACCATCTAAATAGCATATGGGAGATTAGGTGTTTGCAAAAACAACTTGGAATATATACAGTTCCCCTTTAGGATTGCAAATATCGTTTGGACTTTCACAGAAGACCAGTTTGGCCAAGTTCATGAAAGCTCATATCAGCTAGAAATGCAGCCTTAGTACTCTGCGAAAATCAGTGTTGACCAGAGCATTCATCTCAGCAAATTGGACGAATCAATCACGTGATTCAGACAGCAAGATGTACCAGGATCTACACTACTTCAACAAAATCATCCATCACGCACTATTTCTCGTTTTATCAGTGCATCTGCACGCCTTTCGACGGATCGAATCGATTTGCTTACTTCCCTCCTCCAGGATTATGACAAAAAATTTGTATCCTTTCTGCCTGTTCAGTGGTCTCTTTCATGGGTATTGACTTTTTGCCACACAATCGACATTTGATATCGAACCGTCATCATTTCACATGCGCTGAAAGAGCCTCTCAGCCACACAAAAAAATCTTTGACACTTCGCACTCCATCCGACACGTCAACTCCATGTTGTTAGAATCATCATACATTGATCCTAATCCCATCCCTCTTCCTCAACCGTCGCCTCGGACTTCATGCTCGAATTCTATAAAACGCCACCCTCACCGCCTCCATCTCTCCCACCCCACCTCCCCATCTCCACAATACACTCCTATCTCACTATCATTCACTTCGAATACTTTTCACACTCTTCCTCACACATCATGGTTTCCAAATTCTTCTCCATCACCACTATAGCCCTCTTCGTCGCTGCCACTGCTGCAGCTCCCTCACACCACTCCGTCTCGATCCCCAGAAACACCCTACCCTCACACATCTCCGCCGAAACTACTCCATCCAAGAGACTCTCCTCCTACCTCTCCCACATCGCTCTCACTGAGCGTAATATCGCTTCTGGAAACGTTGATGCCGATTCTCTTGACACCTTCCACTCGTTCATCTCTTCGTTCGCTTCCAAGGCTTTCTCCGTCCGTGACCAGAAATCCGGTGTCCTCCATGCCTGTGCATCGGTCCGCATCGAGTCTGAGATGCCTCGCATGTCCTTCTGCTCTCGTATGGCTGCGAGGAATGATGTTGGTGAGAGGGGACCAATCAAGGCTGTTCATGCGGATGTTTCCAAGTTGAATGCTGGTGTGCGCCAGGATGATGAAAGTGATTTTATATTTGTTGATCTGTTTGACGATGATGGGACGACGCTAGAGGACCTGGAGAACTGTATGGAGTGCTTTGTGTTCTGTTGTACGAATACGGGACGGGGATCACCGTTCTGTTTGTCTCAGTTTGCGAACCAATGCACGTAAACTGGAATGGAGAGAAGGGATGTTTGATTCTGTTGGTCCGTCCTGTCGCGTGAGTGGTAGAATATTGAATGCTTTCCACATAGCTAGCTAGAGTGGGAAGGAATGTTTGTTTTGATTTGATGTAATGAGGGGATTTACTTTGTAGAGTAGCTGAGATGAATGGGAAGTTGAAACGACGATAAGCTTGGCAGAATGAAGTAAATCACCCATTGAATTGTTTTACAAGGAAACTTGAAGATAGACGAAACGTGCTGAAGTATGGAGTCCAACGAAGTAGAGAGGGTAGAAATAATATAGAGAACATGGAAAAGGAGTAGCAGATTTTCCAGATGGATAGCGTCAGGGGTGAAGAGCTTCAAACGGGACCATACTTTTAACGAGAAACAGCCGAGAGGGTATGTCGAACCTACTATTTCATATACTTCAAATTTGTCCTGAGCTATTGGAAGCCATTTCTCCCTCCATAGAGCAAAGTAGTATCATCTCGAAAAGCTGAGTTTGGAAACAAAAAAGGATACTTGGGAAAGTGCCGAAAAGGCGAGGAAATAACCGATGCGGAATGGAGGGACCAGTCTCTTGCGTGATCCAACGTGCACCCCTCTACTGTAGCTGGATTTTCAGAAAAAGGAGATAGCTGCTTTCATGTAGATGGAAAAAAACAACAGTGATAACGGACTACATATGTAGCTGTGAGCACCAAAATTGAAAGCTCTTGTGACACATCGACCACCACAAGGTGGACAGGCAGCATTTCAAAACAAGCAAACAGAAGTGTGCTCGTAAAAAGCGAGTGTAGCATCGCACAACTGTACGCCTTAAATCGGACTTGCATTGAGCTCGATGGCATTATCACATATACAGATACGCGACGACAGTAGTGTTGGTGAGAGACATGGAAATCTTATGAAAAACACCTTGAATGAGCTATTAAATTTAATTGATGACGGTATGCATGTGGTCTTGTGCGGCTGTGAGCTACTGAATATTACTTCACTTGCTGAAATTACGCGTGAAGACTCATCACTCATGGAAAGAGGAATTGCTTGCACAATCTGCGAATGACTTCCTGCGGCCATGATGCATGCGAAATGACATTCAGTCGTTTTGACCAATAGATATGATGCAATATTTTACTTGGCGTGAGATGTGGAATATCTTAACGTATATTGACGTCGCCGATTGCGCGTGGATGGAATTAGATCTCGTTGAAGTAGAGCTTTTGTCATCAGCCGTTCCAATCTGCGAATACACATGTATCGGACAGTGATGCCCTTTTCGCCGTCTGTGGTTGATCTAGTCAATCGTCCGACCCAATGCTCCAGTCATGTTACTCATCGTGGAATTAACAAGTTGAATTGGGCAGTTTTCTGTGGTAGTGTGAGCTGAAGACTGACGAGATGTATCAAGTATGATTTATGTGTTTTCTTGCGTGTCATCGAGATAGTTGAGAAGCGTCATGGGATTGTTTCTCTAAGCAGCGTACGCCGTCGAATCAAGCCCTCAGGATTAAAGTATTTTCGACATGAGACTTGCATAGAACGCAAGTTTCATCATACCTCGTCCACTCAAAGCCCCAGAGTAACGCAGGTCAGACATAGTGGCAAATACAAACAACAGATTTGCATCAGAATGGAAGATTTACGCTCCGGTGTGTGATGGTGAACGGATGGATCTCAAGCAGTTTGACGCTTTCCTGTAATGATATTCTGCTTGTTTCAGTCACAACGGTCAAGTAATCCGTTTCCAAACGTCGTGAACTTCATCATTGAGACAAATTGGAAGGGTTCGGGCATATGTTATATTCACTTTTTGCAAATGTGGATAAGAACAATGAATGAACTGCACAGCTGATGCGACTTGATACAGCAGCACAGCGATTTATCTCGCACATCCGGAACACACGATATAATTTTTTGTCCATACCTCCACATTGGCGGTCCATCATCTCATCTCAGCAGTTCTGCCCCTCACGTGTACGATGATGATTTGTCTCTCACTACTTCCACTTCTCTTCAAACGCCAGAAACAATACATTCATTTCTCGCTTCGCAAATTAAGCGACGTCAACCTTTTTGCGTCTTCAGAGGACCGTATACGGAAAAAAAGCCCCTGGAAAGCTTTTTCAGAATACTTGAGTGCTACATCAAACATCTTCAGTCCTCTCAATCTTCGCACCCTCAAATTTCAATACAACAACAATTCAATAGGTGATTTACTTCATTTTGCCAAGCTTATCGTCGTTTCAACTTCCCATTCATCTTAGCTACTCTACAAAGTAAATCCCCTCATTACATCAAATCAAAACAAACATTCCTTCCCACTCTAGCTAGCTATGTGGAAAGCATTCAATATTCTACCACTCACGCGACAGGACGGACTAACAGAATCAAACATCCCTTCTCTCCATTCCAGTTTACGTGCATTGGTTCGCAAACTGAGACAAACAGAACGGTGATCCCCGTCCCGTATTCGTACAACAGAACACAAAGCACTCCATACAGTTCTCCAGGTCCTCTAGCGTCGTCCCATCATCGTCAAACAGATCAACAAATATAAAATCACTTTCATTATCCTGGCGCACACCAGCATTCAACTTGGAAACATCCGCATGAACAGCCTTGATTGGTCCCCTCTCACCAACATCATTCCTCGCAGCCATACGAGAGCAGAAGGACATGCGAGGCGTCTCAGACTCGATGCGGACCGATGCACAGGCATGGAGGACACCGGATTTCTGGTCACGGACGGAGAAAGCCTTGGAAGCGAACGAAGAGATGAACGAGTGGAAGGCGTCAAGAGAATCGGCATCAACGTGTCCAGAAGCGATATTACGCTCAGTGAGAGCGATGTGGGAGAGGTAGGAGGAGAGTCTCTTGGATGGAGTAGTTTCGGCGGAGATGTGTGAGGGTAGGGTGTTTCTGGGGATCGAGACGGAGTGGTGTGAGGGAGCTGCAGCAGTGGCAGCGACGAAGAGGGCTATAGTGGTGATGGAGAAGAATTTGGAAACCATGATGTGTGAGGAAGAGTGTGAAAAGTATTCGAAGTGAATGATAGTGAGATAGGAGTGTATTGTGGAGATGGGGAGGTGGGGTGGGAGAGATGGAGGCGGTGAGGGTGGCGTTTTATAGATTTTGGAGAGCAGGGAAAGAGAGTGAGAGGAGAGGGTTATGGGGGAAATTGCTGAATGGTTGAAGGCATGAACTGAAGGAGGAAGACGTGTGGCTAGGAGAGTGGGAACAAATGAAGTTCTGTGGTAGAAAAGCGATACAGAGGCTAGGAGGGTGAGTGTGTGTTGAGAAACATCGGTCAAGCTTCACAAAGAAGGAATGTGAGGTACATGTGGAGCTTTAGAGTCATGACAGATGCGAAAGTTGCAGTGGAGGAATGGGAGTTTGGTCAAGTGGGTGTCAAAATACTACGGTATTGGTGTATGTGATAGGAGGGAATACCATGAATTCGTACAGATTGATAACAATGATGTCCTGTCACAGGACATAGATTGATTTTTGGTGGTAACATTTCTGTGGCCGGGATGGGATTGTTGGATGTGGAACTGAGACATGACATTGCTGATGATGATAATCGCCTCGTGTGAAATTGAATGTTGAGGTGTACAAATTGTCAGATCAACTATAGAGAAGTAGGGTCTAAGCACACGTTCTACCCAAGATGACAGGGATTTTTTTGTCAAGTTAATCTGAATTGGTGACATGCGTTCATGTATATCAAAAAGTTTTTATCTAAGCGCGTTCCGTGCCAATATATCCGGTGAGATGGTACTGAATATAATCTTTTCACTCTCTAACAGCCACACGCAGACCGACTGGGTACCGCGATGGACTGCATTTGAGGTCCAATAGAGCTGAAGTTTGGTGTGTGATCTACGACAAGTGGCAGCAATATTTGCTTTTTGATGTACCGTGACCTGATGTTTGCGCGCTTTGAGACATCTGCTCTGTTTAAAATAATATTTTCGGTGGAAGTTGAGCATACGATCAAGACGTCGCAAAATGAACACGGTCATTTGTGCAATTTTGTTTGAAACCATGCGCGATAGATGCGCCTTGGCAGAAAGCCACAACTCGTCTAGCTGAGGTGTTTTCTCGAGAAAACAGCTATGAGCTGATACGTGCTATTCCATTTGATTGAGACAGGTGATATTTTACGCCGACCTGATGAGTACAAACGAGCCGAATCGTTGAACATCGCAAGTGAATGTGTGTAACATCGAAATTTGTGCTTGCCAGTGAGGCCGATGGTTGCTCTCTGAGATGTGTAACACACAACCTAACCACTCGAAAGCAATCGACACAAATCGGCGTCAAGGCGGTTCAAGTTGAAATGGCTTCCTCGCTGAGAATCAACGAATTTTCAACCGGAGAGTGCAGGAGCACAAAATTATGTAATTCAAGCATCCTAACCAGTAAAATTGCATCACTACGTCCAAGTGGACCAACAAAAACGAAACTAAAAAGAAACAGGTGTCCTTTTTGGAAACGACAAATTCGGTCTGAAACGAGCAACGCAGAGGACAAGTCGAACGCATGCACGTCACAGCAAGCACTTTACTACAAACCTAGCACATCTAGCTCAAAAACGCGTGGCAATACACGCTAAAGTCGGGGAGGAACGGGGGCGAAAACATGATGAAACAGCGCGCACGAAACGCGGGCCACCGGCTATGACAACGGGTTGGGCGGGGCGAAATCCGACGACGATTGGGCGGAACGGGGGCGCGAGGCGGCTCTGTCAATATTCTCGAGGCCGAGTAGGAAGTGTAGATACTCTTCGGACAAGGTGAGCAGGTTGTCGAGACATTTTGTGCAAAATTGTTCGAGGAAACGCATGGTGTGGACGGGCGGTCTGGGACGACGGGTGACGGGGACGGAAGAATCGAGGGCTTAAATAGCGGGCGGTTTCGAATACAGAGGGATATGGGATGAGTGAATTTGTACGGTTGTATAGAACGGTGAGGAAATGTGGCCGATGTGCGGTATCAATCATGGCGTCCAATCGTGGTATGAAAGACTAATTGCTACGTGTCATGAGGTTGGTGAAGGTAACGTGGTGGCGTACAAGTGCGCGGGTGTATGATGCACACGGCTGTTTGGCACAGGTCTGAGATGCGGGCGGTGTGGGACGGGCGGATGCAGGATGGGATAGCGTCGCGGGAGTTTTAGGGGTGGTTGACAGATCGGTGCAGATATTTTGGTTTGCTTCCATGCGGTATGACTATTGGGCCAATTGTATGGCGCTACGTGCGCTGCTCGCCGCTGACAGGCGCGATTGAGCAAGTGCGCGGCATTGGTGGATGTTGATTGGTTGGGGTCGAAATATCACGCCGTGCTTTTTGGTTGAGTAGGCGGCATTGCTGACACTGGCACACAGCGGTTTTACACTTGTATAATATTTACTCAAGTGTAGATGGTACGAGTGTACCGAACCTTCTTGAGCGAGGCGTCATACACAGCAGGGATCAACGATGAATGATTTGTCACAAGCAGCATCCAATACACGTGTGCTGAAATATATTTTTAGCGCATACACGTGCCATGCAGCTCGGCGATGAAAATTATAAGCGCCAAATAAAACGGGCGTAAATGCATATACCAACGATGACACGCCCGACAATAATCGTCAAGGGCGCGTCGCGCAGCAACACAATGAATGCAGCGCATTGCGCCACATAAAACCGGCCATGACAGCAGCCGAGATCGTCGTCACAGCGTCGTTTCATCATGGACGTTCGACCCGCCGCTTACTCGTACGTTTCCACACACGCAAACTCCATTCTCGAAGTCTCCCTCCCCGAAGTCGAAAAGACAGACATCTCCGTCCGACTCGACTCCTCCACTCGCATCCTCTACATCATCGGCGACATCTTCGCCCTCGACTGCGACACCGGTCTGCGCATCCCGCTCGTGTCCTACCACCAGCAAATCCCGCTCACCCCGCTCGTAGATCTCGACTCCATCAAGATGCATCTCGTCGAGAAAGGTCTCGTCGCCATCCACATACCATTCCACCAGCCTTCAAACTGCCAGCCCGCCAAGACGATAATCGCCTTCTAACACCAACCATCGCACCGCTTAATTTCAATTTCCACTAAAAAATAAATCCATCATGTCCAAAACGCCAATCCACCAACCACCCCAACCCACCGACTCCCGCCCACTCCATGCGCGTCGCAATCATCCACCCAGACCTCGGTCTCGGCGGCGCCGAACGTCTCGTCCTCGACATCTCCCTCTCGCTAACCGCCAACCACACGCCGACGATCTACACGCCTCATTTCGACGCGACGCGCTGTTTCAGCGAGCTCAAATCCGCCACACATCGTCCCGTACCAGTACGACACATCCGGCCGCCGATCCCGCGCGCAATCTTCGGCAAATTCCACGCGATTCTCGCCGCGCTCCGCGCCGTCTACGTCGCCTTCTACGTCGCACTTTTCGCGACCCCGGACATCGCCATCGTCGACATCGTTTCGTTACCCCTACTCGTGCTCTACATCTTCCGCATCCCCGCCGTCTTCTACTGCCATTTCCCAGACGTTCTCCTCGCCAAATCCCTCCGTCCCCGTCCCGCCTCCCCGCTCCGCGCCCTCTACCGCTGCGTCGTCGACCGCCTCGAATACCTCTCGCTAATCGCCGCGCGCAGCGTCGCGTGTAATAGCCAATTCACCGCCGATGCGTATCGTCGCCAATTCCCCCTGCTCCCCGCCCCCGTCGTGATACATCCCGCCGTCCGGACCAAATCCCCCCGCCCCAGCCCCCAGCCCCGCCCCGCAGACACCCTGCTCAGTCTCAACCGCTACGAGCGCAAGAAGGCGCACACGCTCGCCGTGGAGACCCTGCGCTTGTTGGACAAACCGCCGGTGCGCGATCTACGTCTCGTGATCGCCGGCGGGTTTGACCAGCGTCTACGGGAAAACGTGCAGCATTTTGACGAGCTGCAACAGTTGGTGCAGAGCTACGCGTTGGATCGTCGCGTGGATTTGCGAAAGAATGTGTCCGATGTGGAGAGGGATGCGTTGTTGGCCAGTTGTTTAGCCGTTTTGTATACGCCGTCGGATGAGCATTTCGGTATCGTGCCGCTGGAAGCCATGGCCGCTGGTGTGCCGGTTATTGCAGTTCGCTCCGGTGGCCCGTGTGAGACCGTCGAGCATGCTGTCACAGGCTTGTTGTGCGAGGCGCAGCCGCGCGCTTTTGCTGATGCGGTGCGCGAATTGAGAAGGGGTGATGTGGCGATTGAGATGGGACAACGCGGACGCGAGAGGGTGCAGCGGTTGTTCTCGCCAGATGCGCTTCGATTGCAGGTGGAGAATTGGATTCAAAGTGCTGTTGGTCATTGATGATGGTGATATGAATCGTTTTATTTGGGCTCGACAAACTCTTGCTTCGATTCGGTATCCGCTATAATCGCTTCAACCATGGTGTCCAACTCGCCGGATTCGTAGTAATCGCGTACTATTTCCGCACCGCCGATAAATTCACCATCGATGTATAACTGTGGAAGCGTCGGCCATTTTGAAAACGCCTTGATTCCTTCGCGTAGATTCGTGTTTCTTTCCTCGTCCAGCACATTGACACACACATATTCAACGCCAGTATCATCCATGATTTGAACAACCGCATCGCTAAACCCGCACAAAGGCTCCGATTTCACTCCCTTCATAAATAACACTACTCGATTCTCACGCAGCACTCTTCGAATCTCCATCTCAATAAACTCCATCGGTGTGTCAGGCATCAAATACACATCCGACAAAGGCACACGTTCCTCCAGTCTCCAATCCGGATCTATGTCCGAATTCCCCGGCGGAACACCGGGGCCATCTGTAAAGTGTGCCACAACCCAGTTTTCGGCAAGCTGACCCAGCGGCGCATCATCTTCATGATCCACAGTGAGCATGCGCACCGCAAAGCGCTTCTCCGACTGTTGAATCACCTTTATATGTGTCGCAATGGCGTTACCGACATCTGTCACTGCCGCGACATATTGAAGTTCCTTCTGTGTATCGTATACCCCGTACACCCCCGGTCGATGCCAATACTCTGGGATTTCGTCCACTGATTGCGGGATTTTTTCCGCCGGAACACTCTCGATGCCGCCTACTTGCGCTGTTAGCACCGCTCGACGCATCGGGGCCACCCGCCCGGGGAGCCGTGGTCGAGTACTGCGGATCACATGCTGCGCTTGTGCGAGACAGGGGTGAACTGCTGGCGAGATGAATGTCGGTATCATTGTTTCAGATGCGCTGGTTGGAGACTGAACCAGCTGCGAGATGTCACTCTTTCAAAGAGCAGCGAACCTCTTTGTTCTGGGAGGACATGATCACAGCAGCGTTAATAAATAATATCAGACAAGTTTTTATATTTTATTAACACCAGCAATGATATTGCAGCTCTGTTACCTTACTCGACCGATTGAGTTGGCATACGCAACGGCGATCAAAACGTAGAGTGGACTCCATCCGAGGTGATGTTGCATTCCCCATCAACCCGTTATCGTCCCTCGAAATGTCACCGCCACTTCGACGACCCGCCCGACCAGAACGTAAGCAGGGCATTGATTTAAAACATGCCGAAACACTAACAAGACGTCTTCTTCTAACCGCCAACACAACGCCAACATACCATCTACCACCGCCCGTATCCACAAATCTGCCCATTCCATTACAAACCTTTCTCAAAACCGGCTTCGACGCTCTCCCCCCTCCCTAGACCCCGGCCATCGCAACAATGGCGCACCAGTGCCATCAGCCCGCGCGAGCAAAAAGCGCGCCCAAATATCCGCACTGCTACGCATCGTCGCCGCATTATTATCCGACAATCGCATGGACGCCGCCGGCCAAATCTTCGATCTATGCGGCGGATGCGGACACACAGCCCTCGTACTCGCATACGCGCTACCGTCATGCCGCGTCACACTCGTCGACGCCAATAAAACCGCACTCTCCGTCGCTGCGTCGCGCGCCGCTGCAGCCAGACTCGGCAATTTCGCGACACTCAATGCGACAATCGAGACGCTCCGTCCACGAAAAGCCGCTCTGGTGCTCGCATTGCACGCGTGCGGCGGCGCTTCCGACATCGCGCTTGCATATGCCGCGCGTTGTAATGCTGCTTTCGTCGTTACCCCGTGCTGTGTGGGCGGCCTCGTGTCCTCGAAGACCGCTGTGAGTGGGGCCGGTGCCGCAACGCCGGCAACCGGCCCCGATGGCTCCCAGATTGATTGGCAGAAACCGCGTAGTGAGCTGTTTCGTGCCCTGTTGACGGACGATGAGTACGTGCGACTCGCGCGAGCGGCAGATTATGCAGAGTTGCTTTCGGGGCGTGATGCGTGGCGGGGTGTTGCGAAAGCTATGCTGGAGCAGGATAGAATGTTGTGGTTGCTTGCGCAGCGGTACTGCGTGCGTTTGGTGAAGATTCCCGCCGAATGTACTCCGAAGAATGATGTGCTTGTTGGGTGGGATGGTGCCGCTATGGATGCTTTGCTGGACGCGCAGTGGTTGTTGGATGATGCTGCCAATGCTGTTATACGCGACGTGCGTGAAGGGAGTGTGATTCGTGGGTTTAGTGTGGAGGAAATACGAACCGTTGAAGCAGTGTTGAAGGAACATGTTTTGAATAATCCATCTGGCAGTTATGCTTTCCCAGAGACCCTTGGGTCGCGAGAAAGAAAGGTTGTTCATGCGGTCGCAGAATCACTTGGATTGTATCATATCAGCTCCGGCAAGGGATCGAGTCGGTTCGTCAGCGTGAGTCGCACAGAATTCTGGCCTGTGTTTTTCGACGGATTCGTCGGGATAGGCGGTCAAGTTGTTGAACAGCTGTGCGCGTCGTTGAATAAATTTGTTCCAAAAGCGTGCCGTGAAAGAAGAGAAGAGCTACGCGGCGACTCACACCACGTGACAATTGTGTCGCCTCGAGAGATTCCACAATTGGCTTATCGGTATAAACATGATACAATCGCGTTGCTGCGTAAAGTATATGAGCGATTGCAAGGCACGTCGTTTTGTGTGCATGGAATTGGTCGCGTGGCAAAATCGGTGCGTCGACATGGAGATGTGTCCATCGACGGTTCGCTATATGACGAACGATTTGTGCGTGAAAGCGAGTTGGAGCACGTAGACAACGAGGCGTATTTCGCGGTGGTTACCTGGCCGGAGGCTGACCAGTTGCGGACGGACTTGGGATTGGGTCTGGCAGATTTACACATCACACTCGGATTTTCTGAGAAGGACATTTACAATGTTGCCAAAGATCAGAGCACAATTTTACACAGAAAGGAAGGCTTCTGTTCGCCATGGAAGACTTCATAAAGTTGCACGTCAAAGCATTTGCACAAACTCATATTCGCACCAGCTGTTTCCCACTTTAATGAAAATCAAAACGTTCCCAACGCCCATACAGTTTCCCCAATTCTATCACATAGTTCAACCCACTGACTATTTTGTTGCTACAAACCCACACAATATTTTCTAGGGTTGTTGAGCAGCAATGCCTTCCAATGGAGGTCTTGCACCCTCCGGCATGATATCCGAAATTCTTATCAATCGGCCAGTTCCATCCTTATCGAGGCCTCGGCCGAACATATCGCGCTCCAGATATTCCCAATTTGTTGCAACAGGTTCATCAACGCTAGACACAACACAAAAGTTTGTCACAGTCAACCATGTCGCGACGGTGGCAACGACAGCAAATGCAGCAACGATTCCTAGAACACGGGCAATTGCTCCCCCACTACGACCACCAACTCCGCTGATCGAATCGTTTTCATCAATTGGATTACCATCGGGAACTGGAGCAGCAATTCTCGTCAAATTCCCAGCGACAAATAGACCTTCATTACTTGTTCTCATAATGATGACATTTTCTTCCGACGTAAAATCAACAGAATCTTTTTCATCAAGAGCCAAGTTATAACATGTCGTTGGTGAACATGTGGGTTGTTCCAGTGAAATGGGATTCACAAGTCTTCCCGCAACAATTTGGTCGAATGGAGTTGAATCAAAACTTGAAGAATTCCACCTAGTGCGAAGTTCCAGGCACTGTTCGGGAAGAGATTCGTTATCGCCCTTCATGAGTATATACGGAAACACGTCGGCGTAATTTTCAACTTCAGTCACAAAGCCCGTGTCGATGATAGATTTTTTCGGCACTTCAGCAAGCATGATTTCGAGACGATTTGGCTGCGAGAAAGCCTCCGTACACACCTTGAGAGTAGTAACATCACCAACCATTGCTTCGGATGCTTGTGCAGCATTGCACATAATCCCCACGTTTATATCGATTGGGGCAATAGTAGTTCCGTCAGAACCAGTGGTTGGACGCCCAGCACCATCGAATGAATCTGGATAACTTGTTGATTCGCGGCCCACATATCCGCATAGTTCTTGTTGCACCCTCATCTGCGCAATATACTGCGGAAGTTCTTGAACCGTAACGGCATACGCACTTCGCGTCACCTCGTTTTGTTTCAAAAGCCGGGATCGTGAAGAACCTCCCTGAGAAAGGCTATACGACACAGACAGCGTCAAGTTTGCAACAGCAGAAATCTTCTGAATGATTTCGATGCTGATAATCGGTTGTGCCGATTCGGTCGAAGCAAAATTGACAGCGATTTGCGTCGGCTTGAGTACGTTGAAGATTGTGCTGTCGACTACGAATAGATCACTCGGAACTTCAACAAGGCTCAAAGTCTGATCAATAGAATTCTCAACTTGATTAGGCCTGAACACCGTTCTTTCAGCCAGCCTTTCACTGATTCCGCTCAGCCTTACAAGGTATTCTCCTGCAGCTTCCTTCAAAGCCACAGCCTCAGGGGAGGAGTCTGAACTGACGGCCTGCGATATCTCAACGGTGATATCTACCGCCACAGCGATGAGCCTTTCGATGCATTTGTGATCCCTAGCAGCTTGGCATTGGGTCACTTCGTTATCGAGGCCCTGCAGGCGAAGCTTGAGTATTTCAATGGTAGATAAGCCGGGTGCCGGCGTTGGCGTTGCGAGGACAAGGCTTGTACCCAATGAAACAACTTCAATGAGACCCCCACTGGCCGTCTTCGCGTGACATTCAATGCCATAGCTACCCGCAGCAGGGAATGTGAATGTAGCGAAAGGAACGGAGCTGCAGCCCTTTCCAACTGCAAATCTCTTTGTCGGGGAACCCACAAGGTAAAAGCAATACTCTATTCCTTGCGTTTCAAAAGAAAGTTGGGCAGTAATCGTGAATTGCGTTTCAGATGTCGTCCCAGTAGTGACTTCCGGAGCCGTGCAAGTAAGCTTGGGAACATCGGCGGTAGTGAATGACAGTTCATAGTCCGAGTTGATGCTTGCATCGGATGCTGAAACAGTTATACGAACCACGTATTGAGTGGAAGGCTTCAAACTATTTCGAGAGAATCCAAGCAGAAGACGGGATTGCTGTCTCGCTGAGCTGACAAAACCAGGGCCTGTTCTAAGAACTCCAGTTGTTGAGAACAGGAATCTCTGGTTCAGGTTAACCATTTCAAATGTCCATGAAGCCAATGGATCTGAAACAGCTGATGGTCGGATGATGATTTCAGAATGAGTGTCCACTGAGGTCCGATCAAGCACATTTCCTCTCAAGTCCACGAGCTCGAGAGAGTCTAATCTTGGGACCTTTTGAGCTGGCAGAGTTTGTACTTCAAAGTATAAATAGACTTCTGCCGAACGTCTGTCCTTCCTCACTCTCAATCCGAAGGAAATGTATGTCGGATCCGGGTCCGAAGAATTATCGATAGTCTCCCTTTGCAAGTCAGAAGCCGCTACGATAAAACTTGAGACCCCGCGGTCGGCTGGTAAAATGGAGCTGCAGTTCTCAACACCATTGCGGAAACTAGAAAGCAATGATTTTCTGCAGCTTATCCATTCATACACAATACCAGCTCTGTTATCGCCTTCTCCACTCAGAATATCCGGATCCGAAGATTTGTCAGCTGATAGAGCTAGATCGCTCGATGACAAGACCAAAGAACCATTAATGCCATCATTCAGAAATGCTTTCAGAGGGCTTGAAACAACGGTGAGCAAGACTGTATCCGTTGCGCCCACATCACGATTCGAAGAGAGATAAGCTTCCAGACTTAATTCCTGCGTGCCAATCTGCAAGTCAGCCTGAGCGATGTTAAATTCCAACCCCAATTGAGTAGGGCCGGTGACAGCACTGTTCACAGAACCTTGGTCAGCTGTAGTATCCACCTTGAATCGTTCGCCTCTATAAGTCCATTCTAGGATAAGATCAGAATCCTGAAGGGCAACGACTGCGCCGGATGCCGTCAAAATCGTGACGGTAGCTTGAACAAGGGTAAGCACCTCAGATGAACGATGCAACTCTTCGACAGGATAAATTTTCACGATTACAATTTCCGTAGTTGAAGAAGCTTCCCTAATTCTCACTTGTTTTGAATCTCGCAGATCCAACGAGTTGCGTACTTCAACTTTGACAGTATACGTCTCGGAAGCTGAAGGGAGCTCATTCGTTCCAATGGTGAAAATCTGTGCATTTGACGTCCGGTCCGAAGCGGTTATGTCCTGCCCGGCAGAATCAAACACATTCCATATATACTGAAGACCTTGATTATTCCCGGAGACTTCCGCAATGAAAGAGAGACTTCCTCCAGGGGGTACAACATGGTGCCCTGTTTCATCGGGGCTGCTGTCAATAACCGTCAGCGTAAGTGACGGAGGAACCGCGTATATCAATGTCTGCGAACCAGAAGTTTCAGCACAGATCGAGATTGTAACAGGATAGTTGAATTCCTGTCCAAGATCAGTAAGGGCTGGTGAAGTGAATGAGATCGTCCCTGTGCCATCTAGTACAACATCATTCGCATTGATGGGAAACCCACCAACGAAAACATAAGAATTATCAGTTTCACCAAAGCCATCAAAGGAGCCCGATAGTACTATAGTCTCACCACCACTTTCTCGAGTTCTGGGAGGATTAATTGCATTAAGAACTGGTGGTGCAGTAAAAGAAAGTGTCAATGAAAGAGAAGGATCAAGAACAATAGATGTTCTCTCCTCTGTACCAAATATTCCCTTGATCGTGAAAGGTACATCTGTTCCCAGGCCACCTGCACTTTCAAAAGTTAAGGAAGAAATATCAAATGGAGCATTGTATGTGAAGCCACCAACTTGTTGAGACCAGATTGAAGTAGTTGCGTCAGAGTTCTGAACGACAAGTTGCCTTGTGTCAGCAAATCGCAAGTTGAACCCTGTCAACGTTAAAGTCTCTACCTCACATGGAACACTCCTGTATCTCTCGGAGCGCCCTGTTACACCAGTAATAACTGGAGGTGCTGGTTCGGTAATATTCAGATTAAGAACTTGCTCATATTCTTCTGTTGATGTTCCAAACGAACTCCATCTCAGACGGACGGATAGTCCTCCAGACTTGTAGGTTCTGAACTGGAGTCCAATTCTAGGAGGGCTCTCATCGTCTGGTGCTGCAATTCCTATGCCGCAAGAGGTTGGATTGCGAAGTGTTACAGCATTGTCAATAATGTCAGCACCGACTAGCGTGCATGAACCTACATTATAGCGCAAAATCTGATCGCCAACTGTGGTGGATACTGCAGCCGCTGCGAAGAATGAAATAGCAGGGGAACCTGCGACTGCTGTGCCCCCAGGAAAAGTGCCCGCAATAGAAAGTTCACGAACACCCGCATTGGTCCTATCAAAGGCATTCAGCGTATAGGAATTATCGTCTCCAGAAACAATAGTGGAATTCTCTGAAAGTGCGCCAGATGCATCTGGAATATAAAACACAATCCCGAAAACATCATTCTGGATAGCCTGTGATTCAAACGACGGCAATGGCTGCCTATTCGACAAGATTTCATTCGGCATACCCATCCCTTGTCTAACCACAACTGTAGGAGTTGCAAGAAGCTGGCATGAAGTCGACCCTGGAAACTGATTAAAAGCACATGTAACAGTAGTATTGAATGCCGTCGAGTCACTTCCAGTAATAGGCACTTCAACATTATTAACCATACAGGAGTCGGTGGATACAACAACACCAGAATCGCAAACGAATTCAATGGTGTACTGATTCAAGGTAGCTCCGGCCGGGGGTAGGAACGTGAAAGTGAGAACAGTCTCATCAGTCTCACCATTGACAAGAAATGATTCGAATGGACCAGCAGAAGAAACCAGCGTGATTCCCACATCGGGGGTAGAAGTGAACTGGCGTGAAGAATCATAGAAAACGGCGAGGACGTCATCAGGAGAGTCGTGATAGCCCATCACTGTCGATAAAACAGAGAGAAAAACCCCAGCGCGAAGGGCGCAGCGTATAAAGTTTGGATGGGAAAGCGTCATATTGATTCGATTTCGTCGTTATTTGCGCCGAGCGTAGCAATAAAGAGTGCGAGTTGACTTCTGGACACAGCTCGGCGACTGGATGCGTTTTGCGACTGCGAAGTATCGATAACGGTTGTTTAAAAGGGAAGATACGCATGCCATGAAGATGCTTGCTTCGCTTGTGAGGAGAAAGAATGGAGCGTATTTGCATTAATATTGCATAGATGAATGAGGTTTGATGTGAAAGCTGCCACAGAGACGAGCTGACAACCGCAACAATGCTCATGATTGTTACTGAGAGGCAATTGATGAAGAGTTTGCACAGTAGCGTGGTGGGCCTACAGAGCGATTTGTTTCAACAGTGGAGAATGGACGATGCATGAAAATTGTGCGCTTGATCGTGACGGAAACAAACGTTGCATCTAGACTGACAACGACGGTTGTCATCCAGTTTCATGTTGAATTGTTGTCAATCCAACCAAATAGAATATTAGCGAGCTAGTCGTCGTCTGGGACCATTCAGATGCGCCGAGCTCTAAAGATTCACATCGTATCTACAGTCAAGGGTCTTATCGATGTACATAAGCTCCAATGCGCCTGCACTGCTGCTGACAGACTGCAAAAATAAACACCAAGAATACAAGCATTGATCCGACCCCACAAATAAATTTCAGTGCTCGCTACTGTTAGCACCGACAAAGTTTGCGCGCTGACGATCTTCAATTGTGCCATCAACTAGTCATCTTTAGCTTCGATTCTCATCCGCGCCAATCGCGCAGGCCAACTAAATACAAAACTCCAAGCAGGCTTTGCACAGATCGTAGACGACCGACAAAACCACCAGTCTATTCAACCATTTTACAATTAAGACTGCATTATGGACATCTATTCAACTGGGTCATCTCCCGGGATAGGTTCCTGTGGCGCCTTTGGCTCCTCAGGCGCAGCCACAGGTGCTCCGACATCCTCACTCGCACCACCAGCCTCATGCAACTCCATCAGTTTGGTAATATCAAACTTGGGCGACTTGAGAATCTTCACCTTACGCACATGCACGTCACGCAATGGATAGATACCCGACGTGGCCTTTTCAATTTCCTTGCCGATAACCTCTGGAATGAACTTACGCACGAGTTCTTTGAGATCGCAAACTGAAGCGTCACGCGCCATAATCTCGACCATCTTTGCGCGAATCTCCCTAATCTGGCTCGACTGCGCGTACGTGGTCTTCTTGACCTGTCCCTCGCGGCGCTTAGTGAAGCCAATGGCAAACATACGCAACAGATAGCCGTCCGTCGTCTTGACGTCCACATGCGCCTCGATGATGGTCTGCCACTTGCGCACAAGGGAGCACAGCTTATCGCGGGTGAGATCCATGCCGTAGAAATTTGTCAAACAGCTGCGTCCCTGCACCTCTTCGCACTTGAGACGAATCTTACGGTAGGCCTCATTTTCAGACTTTTGCAGATCGGCCAGAGATACTTCGTAGATGCGACCCTTGAGCGCTTCCGAAGCGATCTTCGTACCCTGTGTGCGCGACACAAGCGTCTTTCCGACCTGGCGGACGGTAAATACTGACGGCGCCTTAATGTCGTACCATTCTTTTCGCAGGAAGGGGTCCATCGCCTTCTTGCGTGACCCCTTGCCCTTCTTTGAAAGCCGCTTATTCTTGCCGACCGCCTGTAGATCACATAGAGAGTTTCAGAGTCAGTATGCTGGTTTTCGCAGTGGCTGGCTGGGAATAGATGAGTGGCAGCGCTTTGGCAATTGGATAGGAATTGACTCCAAAAGTTGCCTCGGTTCGGTACATGGTCTGAGAATGGGTTCACAGATATGACGCAGAGGGATGCTGAACGATCGCTGGTATAGCGGAGATTGAGACTATGAACTTACCATGTTGAGAGTTTAGGTGACGGGCGAGTTTGATCGACGGGTAGTCGGTTCGGAGAGATGCTAAATTAGTTTGCAATGCGGAGAACGGGATTGAAGGGGCTTAGCGTCGATCGGCACGGTGGCAACGGGCGACGGAGTTGTTGAAAGATCTTTAGAAATTTTGTGAAAATTAATGTGTTGCATTGGGCGCCGGCGATCGACGCCTTTTAGAATCTAGGGTTGTTGTCGAACTCGCTCGAATTTTATTGATAATGTTGAATAGTTTTAAAAGCATTTTAAAATATGCAATACTTTGCCTACTTCCGCATTGTTGGCAGTGATTTCATTAATTACATCCTCCTCAAAGAAATGAAGACACTTCAATTTGTTCGAACAACACCAGTCTTGTGTACAGAACCAAGCAACATACAACTGAATCCTGGAAACATCGCAAGACAACCGAAGAAACACCGTTGACAAGAAATCCCACAACTCGTGCGAATCCATCACACACAATCCAACAAAGCCAAATCATGGCAAGCAACTCACCTCAAACACCATGCCGTGCGCGTCGTTCCCGCCCCTCCCCCGTCCCTACCGCGGCAGAAGCGCTCCGACGATGACGTGAAACAACTCCACTCCATGGCACGGTGGTCAGTAGCACCCATAACGCGCCAGTAAACGACACGAACCATAACGCACCATCCTCCATAACCAAACCTCGGCCACTAGCACATCACGCCCACAAATCATGACGTACACATCATCCCCCGTCTTCTCTCGCACTAGCCGCACCACAAATAGCTCGGCAATAACGTAATGCATCGCCACCCCATGGCACAACACCAGCGCACACAACGCGCACTTGCTACCTACCACGGCGGACCTACCACGGCGAACAGTTTCGTGTGCAGACCAGTATTCTGCTCACGGATGAGTTGGACATGCAGACACGCGCGCCATGGCTGAACTGCGTTGGCGCACGCGCGCGACACAGGGAGCGCGAAAGATGAGCTCCTGTGCCGATTGGTAGCGGGAGAGGAAGAGGAAGAACAAATTCTTGTACACGTGTTGCTTTGTACATGGTTGACAAGCGCCGTGGGTTTTGTCTACATACATACACGCGTTCATGAGCGTATTCGATGTTTCCATGGCTGTAATGTGTGCTGATACCTGTTCTTCTGGGGGGTTTTGTGTGTTTCAGGAGACTTAAGGTACTATGCCTTTTGGACAGTATCATTGACAAAGCTGTATACTCACTCGCATGTCGGAATATTGTTCGCAGACCGGGGTAATTTATTCGAAAGGTATGTTGAAACAATGGTGTTTTAAGCACGCCAAGTATGTTGCTCTGTGCCGTTACGATGGTGCGACTTTCTACTGCGTCATAAACACCCAATTCTAAAAGGAAATGCAGACACCGCGCGGCCCTTCCACTGAATACTCTGGTTCACGATGGATTCCACTCGCGTCGCTCGAAATCTTTGCGAGACCTAACGTGCTCATTGGAGAATGCCTCTGAAACACTCACAAGAGTCGTTCTGAATTATCACGTCTAATCATTGATAGAATTGAAATCTAATCGATGTACGGATCGCACCAAGCTGTGAGACTTAAAGAAAGCCTTCACATCTATGCAAATTCGGTGCACTGCGTGTAGAAATCGGAGCTGAGTTGCCGGACAATTTGATTGGAGATTATGTTCAAGTTCGGAGAAAATTGAGGACGATTGAGCCGCATTCTTCGTGTGTTGTGCCTGCAGAAGATAGCTGTCAGAATAAAAGTACCCTCGCTTCCAAACGACCCAATTTCAATGTGGTGTAGGTGATGATGGGCATCTATCTGTTCACATCCTACCCAGCATTACATCATAAAAAAAATTGACACTGAACTTTCCAGCCCATCGCTAACTGAAGACGGACGTTGCAGCTGGTCCCAACAGTTCGCACCATGTGGCAGGGCTTCGTGCAGAAATCTGTCCGCGACGGCGGCGGATTTAGGTTTACCAGATATTAACGTCTCAGTGATGACTTGGCAGAACTGCTTATCAGACGTAGAATGGAGCCCCGTTGTCATGACGTATGGGCAAATGTGTACATTATAGCACACTGTGAGTTCGCCAACATCAGCCGTTCAAATTTCCACACTCCGATGTATGTGGATAACCAAAGTACTGAGGAATATCTGATGTCCACCCAAATGCGGTGACCATATCTAAGATACCAAGCGTTCAATAACCCTTCGGTGTCTTGTCTGAGTGGAATCTCGCTGCCCCAAATCACTTTCTTCTGTTCCAATGGCATCACTCGTTGGGCAGGATGTGTGGTGAATGAACCTTGATACCTCTCGCTCAGCGAAAATAAGTTCTCAGTAGTTGCAACCTGTTCTGACGAAAAAATTGGGCTCTGAGTCAGAGCAGGAATGTTTTTTCTCAGACAATTTTAATGACAATGGAAAAGCGAAATATGTCGGTTGATAAGAAAAGCAGCATTCAACATGATGCTAGAGAGTAGTAACGGAAATGTTCTTTACTTGTATACAACAATGAGCGCTGAAGGAGAGTGGAAATGTTCCCAAACTCTGTACATGCACCTGTTAAACTTGACATGTCTGATGCAATTGCTCACTGTACAGGGGAAACAGTGGAGGTATGGCTGCCGGAGAACAGGCCGGAAAAAAAACCATGGCGGTGTCCATGTTCACGGTCCTTTTGTCGATTTCTGGCACGTTCATCTGCCACGACTTGTTTAATCACTCTACTCGACTTTCCACCGACATTGAACAAGAGTGTTCTACTCGGGGCTTTGGCGTGTGGTGATGGGGAATACATGAAGAGGCTGTTGAGATAGTTGAGTTCGGAGGTGTGATGTGAAAGTGAAATGTGAGCAGGTGAAGCACGAGTTGTGAGACAGGCATGGGATTGTCAATTTATATAGGAACGTCCTTAACATGCATTTGCACTATATGACAAAGGATGCAAAGAGCGGTGTAACAGCTATGCTTTAAAAGGAGATGCCTTTTCGCCATGTCATCCCTCGAGTCTGGTGAGCTGGGAAATTTTGCCACCACAATTCAAGTTGAAACTCGACCACTAGGATTACTGGGACCACATCGAGTAACCAGGCAATCTGGTCATACCGAGCACTTCAACTTGGGAAGTTGTACGAAAGACTACTATCCTCCTGAATACATGTAAAGATGGTCCATTTAACAGCAATGCTCCACTGTCAGCCAACTATTGGATAACAACGGTACAATATTGAAAGAAGTCACGTTTGTTGTGTTGCGTTGGAAAGTGGTTATGTGCACAGTATACCAATCAACAAAATGAGCCCAGAATCTATGCTTCACGAACAACAATGCAAGATAACGCGTAATGAGCGGGACGATTGCAACCAGGATTGGTAAGTTGTTGAACGATGTGCAGGTGCATAGGGAGTGACAAAAGGGTCGAACAGTTGGCGAGCTACACTTGTGTTGGAGCAACGATGGTGTTGTGATGAATGAGCATGTAGAGCAGTTGAACTCGAGTGATGGATATAGGACCGGGGTGCTGTTGGGATGTGATGAAGGGCAAGAAAGTGTAGCAGAGTGATGTGCGCTGGTGTGCCATGGGACCAGATTGTCACCGACTAGTCAACAAAAACATAGTTGGGAAAGCCAAGCTTTCCTCGAGTGATTTCTGAGCGCTGGAAGACAGGTGGCAACGATATGGTGGTTTGTCAACATGAGGATAGGACAGGTGAACAACATGTATGACAGAGCTGAAAATGACAACAGTATTGCATTCTCGGAAAGTTGTTTCCAAATGAAAAATGGGGTAGTGGTTGAGAATAGGTGCTTTCAATCCTATCACCTGCAGTATTGTATTTGTTACTTGTCTGCCATGGAAAATGCCCCGAGAATATACAGCTGTACTTGCCAGTTTCGTACGTGTTGTCAACGCATGTACACAGTGTCCAGTCGTTGAATGAAACAATCTGCAAAAAGACACGTCGTTTCAATTGGGAAAAACTGACGTTTGGCAGGTGAATATGTGGCGGGTTGTTTCTGCCACGTTATGGAGTCTCCTCCCGACCTCATCAAGCTTGTCGAATTTGAGACAAGCACGACAAACATGAAAGCCCTAAATGAGGAAAAATCGCCACATGCAGCATGTTGGCCCGTGGACCAGGGCCACCATCTATGTGTTCCCCTCGGATTGAATATCAAGTAGTACTCCCAAACGAGATGTCTCCTCCCAGGGTTATTCAAGTTGAATGTCATATCAAAATCAGGTGGAAAGTGATTTCATTGGCCTGGGATGAATTTATTCAATGTGATTGCAGGTATGAGTTTGCCGCCTAGTCAATCAAATGTCATACAGAGCACCTCTTCCTAATCGTTTTTTCCCCAAACGCCATGTGAGCCAGTCGCAAGCGTAGTACTTTCGAAAGGCACCGTGCGAGCGGAGGCTCGGAAATTGCGCACTCGAACGCTCGCATGAGTTGCGTTTCCATACGGGAAAGGACGGCGTTCGAAAGACGCCAGTGGCACGCCAGTTTATTTTTGGTCACTCTCAAGACGAATCACAATAGGCCGATGGAATAGGATGGGTTGATTCATCGGTAACAACACTGATGTGGAAGAAATCGGAGATATGCAAAAATCACGTTTGAGACACACTGTAAACAAACATTCGTTCTATGGACCGTGTATGGGCGGGAGAGCAAGTCGAGACCGCCAATTGTCATGCGACGCTCGGCCTTTCTGTCGGAAATGCTCGTTATGGATGCAAGCGGATGTGGGCAAATCTTGTGATTTGTCGGTTTTCTGACGTTGCTGAAGGTTAGAATGGGGTACGTGTAATCACATCACTGGTAGCTAGCTGGTGAAAGTTGCAGTACCAGATCGGCACACTTGCTTGAGTATGCCCGGCAACCCAAGTGTGCTACTGGTATGATTCCTTGTGCTTCGTAGACGAAAGGCAAAATCTGCGCCATTCTCGCGTGTCGACACGCTGTCCTAGACTTTTCAACAAATAACCGATTCAGTTGCCCTCCAGAGAGAGAATACGAGCGATGCAACCGGTTTGTTCTGATGATCCAATGCGTTTCGACTGCATTCTAGCCTGACGGATACCCAAGTTTACGTCAGTTCCACAGAATGAAAGACAAGTGTCGATGCACGCGTTGTCTCACAATCACATTGTTTGTCTTCATTTTCCGTGGACCATCAGAACGGCCCTCAATTGCAACTGAAACTGTGGGGCGTTTGCGGCAGTTTCCACAATGAGACGACACTTGGCATTCTGCAGTGCGGCTTCGATGACATCGCGCACGATAGGTTACATGGGGGATACGATGTGCGCAAGTTACGTTGCTGGGGTATCGTAACGTTGTGAAAGTCCACAAAAGCTTTCATCATTGCCCAGTTTTCGAGCTCGACGTGGTCTCTTTCATACGTTGAAATCGAAAAGGGGTTCCGAAATGGCGGTGAGATGTGCAAAACATTTGATTTTCTTTCATCAACGCCTGAGATCGACATCCATTTCACCATGGAATAAGCACCGCTGTCGTATACACCGCCGCCCCCGTGCAGCACGCTGTCTGAGAGATTATATGAGCTTGGTTTTGCTTACAGGTTGCACGTACCACACGAGTTTTTGACGCAGAAATTGCAAAGTTTGCGCAAGTCCTCCTGCGAACAGCAAGTGATGTGTTGCTCCAGATTCTCAACAAGCATATAGAGCGCGAAATAGTACAATTCTCACGGGGCGTTCACACATGTAATCAGGTAGTTTGTAACGGTTATGGCAAATATTTTTTCACGTGTGACGATCACGGAGAATGGTGCGCAAAATGTCAATTATCCCATGTTGTCAACAACTAGTGGACACAACATGGCATATAAGACGCCAGGTTGTTGCCACACTCCCACTAAAACGCGTCGGTTGACAAGCAGCGCATCCAAATCCGATTTCACGTACAGTTTCCACTAGGAACTGATCACACGACGCCATACTTTAATACATGCCTGTTTTTACAAACTCTTTCCAGTGTAAATGATTGAGTTTTCATATTTCATCCTCGCCAACTCTCGTATCATCGAGCAATGGGAGAAGGGCCTCTGTTGCCCAGGTTCCCCTTTGCCAACGGCAATCAAAAAAATTTTTTTTGGAGACGCAACAAGGCTTGAAACTGCAATAAAATTGTATTTTTGATTATTCACCAGATTTGTTCAATCGCTCACTGTTGTATCGATGATGGGAGTTTGACTGAGATTGTTGCTCCCACCACATGATAACATGTAGCCTAGTCAATTTGTGTTCAGCGTTTTGGCATACAACAAGACAGGTAGAAAGAGTAGACGCAGCTCGTTGTGCCAGTGGCGGTAGGCAATCAAACGAGGTTCGAGTCTTGCGTTACGCACTGTCGATGTTCAGAGATATGCTATGTTTTCGTAGTGCAAAGTTAACACTGTACAAATCATGACATTTACACGCGTATCGAAATGTCAATGCATGCTAGACATCAACAAATCAGGGCCTTCTTCAAAAGAAATGAATGTGGATGTATGAACGTGCATGCACGTGTAAGGGCGAAATAGAGGCAGATGATAGGCGGAGAGGAGGTCAAATCTGTCAGTGAGAATGAAAGGTCGAACGAAAGTGAGGGACAAATTAAACTCTCAAAACTGGGAATCTTCGCCACTTGGCTGCTAGACAATGGAACTTTCATACTAATCGACGGCTTCCTCGGAGTATCACCTGGCGTGTAAATTTGGATCAGCGACCTAATATGGGTCATCTTTTTCATTATATTTTGAGCACTTTGCTCTAAACTTTCCCGCGAAACATGAGAATCACCGTATATCGCCGAAACGGTAATAGATAGATGGTTTTTGAGCTCGCCAATCGTTCTAACGGCCTTTCTTTCATATACACTCACCCCATTCTTGATGGAACACTGCAGGGTAGGTGGAATATCCCTCCCGTCCTTACCAAACATCCCATTCTTTCGTTTCGGTTGCCTCGGATAAATTCACGGTTACTGAATGGCTCAAAAAAAATCTGCAGCATCGCAAGCGCCATTATTTCGTGCAGCAGCGCTTGCAATATGCGAGCAAAACTACTCGATTCGAAAAGCAGCTCTTTCATTCAGTGTGTCGAGCTCGCAGCTTCAAAGGTATTTGCGGGGAGAACTTTGTTTGGACAGGGAGCGGAGAGGGCGGAAGCCGCTTCTTCAAGAGGATGAGGTATCACGCGCTGTGAGGGAGTTCTCCAGGAAAAGTACTCCATTATCAAGACAGTGTTTCAAGGAGATGGTCGGTGTATTTGTACGCAACCTAGCTTCATCAAGACGTGAGCGTATTGGTTGGAAAAACGGGTACAGATGATGTGTTGATGTGTTTGTACGTAATTTTCTCAAGCGTCATGAATGCTTGGCGTTGAAACGAAGAGCAAATCTAGAGTGCCTCAAAGCACGTGCAATGTCACCACAGAACATTGCAGAACATTTCGCTCGGATGAATCAAATCTACACGGAATATCATATCTGTAGTGCAGAGCAGATATTCAACCTAGATGGGAGTGGGATTAGTACCCAGAGTCGGAGAAGGGGAAGAGCAAAGGCTATTTTTGAACATATGAAAGGTTTGAGAAGCAATTAAATGAAGCTTCAGTGGGCTGCAAACGCACAACATGTCACTATCATGCCGGTTGTTTCTGCAGATGGAAATTCATGGAGCCCAGTTGTCATTCGGCAAGGAAAGAGGGCAAAGTTTCGTGTCCTGCCAGACGGTACAAAACAAATAACAACAGACTTCCTTCCATTCAATGCTATGGTGTGCTACCGGGATCCTGCTGGAATGGATTCCAACATATTTTTCCAATGGGCAATGCACTTTGTTGACGAAAAAAAGCACTACGACGCCGGTACCGCAATATTGTGCTGACACTGGACGGTTACGGGGCTCATGTATGCTACAAAGCGCTACAAATATTGCATCAGAATAGAATTGTGGTAGTTGGACTGCCATCCCACACAAGTCATCGTACGCAAGTATTCGATTATGCAGTCTTTTCGCCATTAAAAACTTTTTTCGGGAATGAGTTCAACGAAAGGTCACTATCTACCTCTACAGAGCAGAGAAAAGACGTTTACACGCTCTGTGAGATTCTTCATGAGGCTTACAAGAAGTCTGTGACGTACAAAATCATAGTGAACGGATTTCGTGGTGTCGGTTTGTGGTGTCAGCAAAGGAAAGATGTTATTCATGACGTAATTTCCTGTCCAGACATATCTAACTATGACGGATACAGTGATCAACAAGATGCGTTTATTTCATTCAAATCTTTGGTTGAGGAGATGAAAATCAGTCTCAATTTACTCCGGTAGGATGGAGAGGTACTTTATAACGGCACAATAAACAGTAAAAGCGGTTTCTTGCTTACTGGCATTGATGTGATGAATCACTTAGAGATCGTGAACGGCAGAGGGCGATAACATTTGAAGCACGAATGGCGCGGGCGAAGGATGTCGTGTTGCGACGTGAGAAGAGGGCAGAACAAGCTAACTACCGTAAGATGTGCAGGGAAAGGGAGGAAGAGGATAAAGAGAGACATGAGAAGTGGCTAACACTACGACATTCACGTCTCCGGTTACTGAACGAGACGAGGGGATTGCGTCGGATGCGGGCACGGCTAAAATCCAACGTACATTGAACGGCTAGTAATGAGCTCTCTTCAGAATTAGTAGAAAATAAAGATTTCTTGAATTGCAGGCATCAACTATGAACCAGTATTTGCTCCACTGATGATCACCAAGGGGATACTGGATGCCAACTTATTTGGTGGAACTGAGCCAGTTCCCAAGCTTCTCTTTCAATAAAAAGGGTTGGAAACGACGTGCGATCGTATGGTGAACTGCATCCTGGAAGCACGAGGTCGAGTGAGGCTTCAATCTTTGTTTTTTCTTTAAATTTCCGTTTTGACCCACTATTAGCAACACGGATGATAGACTTCGCGCCAATCGCCACATCACAGTTCTCAGTATGCGGGCAGACCCCACACACCGTATATGACACAAATTGTTTGGAACTCACTCTCAGCCGTGAACCTTATTTTGCATTCTCGAGTACAAGTGAGGAGGGCCGCGTTCGGAGCCATTGCCTTCTCTCGCTTTGTATTATGCGTCATTCCATAACTCTGATCTAGTCTCGAATGAAATCTGACTCTCGATGCTTCCGGGCGGAATTCGCTCAGTACGAAACAATTCAAAGTTGCAGTCATTAAAGCGATCCAAATGAACCGGTGACGAACTTCAATATCCACGAATTTCTATCGATACCAGTCTAAGTCTTGGAGAAATTCGTACTAACCCTTTCTCCAATTTGGAACTATGCGATGTGATTGATCCACCAAACACCCAAGACACCTTGACCGAGCGAAAATTGAGGATTGAAAACTCTTCATGTTATTCATAGAATTCAGAAGAGCGTCGTGATTTCGGTGATCCACTGAACGACTCTGACTTCCTCTTCTCATTCTTTCGTCACTGCACTGTTCAGGAATTGCGAGGTATCGACAAAAAGTGGAATATGCGTGTGTCAGGTAACAAAACATCCCTCATTTCTCGTGCTCTCTTGAGAGCTAAGATAATGAAAGGGCCTTCAAGGAGTTTGAAAGATTTTCTCATGAAAGTAAAGGGGAGCAGAGAGAAAGTTCATGCATTTGGAAAGCAAATCGAACGCAGTCCGGAGATGATGTTCACAGCTCCCAAAAATGATACGTTGTTGGCACAACTGAGCAAAGAAGAGGCAGTTAAATTTCAGAATGTGTTGCGCAAAATGGATGACGGTAACTTTGGAAGTGTGCCAAATGCTCAGGCTCGAGTGGTACATGATTTGGATGATACAAGATATGAAACCAACGAATACCAAGGTGTTACAATTCCTTTCTCTGTTAATGAGTTTTCAGGGCTGGTTGTCATTCTGAGAGATGACCAAAGGGCAAAATCTGCTGCTCAACAAGCTACTCAATAAAGTTTGACCCGTTCACAGCTAGATCAGGGTCAATCAAGGGATTCTTTTTGAACAATTGTTGCTGAGAGGTATAATAATGCAAATATAGTCTATGGAATTGATCTTCGTGGCAGGATTGATGACGTCGATTGTACAGCTCTTCCCAAAGTCCATCGAAGTGCACCTAGGCTCCGTAAAGCGTTTAGGGACGGACGGAAAGCATTCAGTGTGCATCTTTTCCTGTGGCAAAAGTCTGTAGAAAATGATCCTGATCGCTTCCCCGTATTCTTGAAGTATACGGCAAACGGAGGGCTCACATCGGAGTCTATGAGAGCCTATATTGATTTCACTGCCAGCAAGCTTGGTTTACCAGAGAAAGACGACTCTTTCATCCGCCTAGTGACCAAAACTATTGACATAGGAGAAGATGAAAATGGATACGATGAGTTTGGTGGTGGCTCTGGACTGACTCACAAGAAAATTTCGCTCAATAATGGAAGTGCATCCCGAGATTCTCACTTCATGAACATATCAGACGTCAAATACAATGAAAAGGAAGAAAGTGTGGATTTGGAAGGTGGAATGTTCATGCAGACATGTGAAAAAATTGGTAGTATACTCGACATGAAAAAGCAGGAGTTTGGGTCTTAATTTGCTCCGAATAGGGGTGTCACAGACGCAGGGGATAAGGCAATCGAGCAGAGTGGGATCGGTAAAATGCTGCGAATGGCGGTGAGACAAGAAGAGTTTATTCCTCTGCTTGAGAAGGCTACCAAGCGTCTTCAAAACGCAGAGAAGACAGGGAATGAAAGATTAATCTTTTTTGGAAGGAAAAATGTCAATATGATGGAAGCTCGATGCTTGAAAGTATTGGAACAAGATGCAGAGAAGGAAACGTCTGATTGCGTATAGATGATCCTATTGATGCACCAATCCATTTGATCGCGGTCTACGTCGACCGCTTTCCCAAACAATATCTCTTAGTAAATCTCTATTCTGTGAAACAGATTTTGTACTGTGATTGTCTGGAAAAAATACAGAACCTTGTAGACTGTTTGACATCTTGACCATTTCACGCTTCCACTCTTCAGTTTCGACTTCGATTTCCAAATTATCTGCACTTGTGCTAGGATGTGCATCTCCAAACCTATCGGTGCGATCAATACAAAAGTTGTGCAATTTCATACATACACGAACTATTCTTGCGTAAGACTGTAGCGAATAACGAAGTGCACTATTCAGTATTCCCAGCTATTCACAAGCTTTCCAAATGCTTGCTCCACATGTACTCTCATCACAGACAAAAAGTAATTGAATACATCTTCTTTTTCTCCACTTTGCGACCTTGCATATGGTGTCAATAGAAATTCAGAGCATACATAAGCTTCGTCTCCACAGATCCAGAATTCTGATGGTAGTTTCCCTTCACTCAAGTACGTACTTAAACTAGAAACCGAGTGCGCGAATGCATCGTGTGTCGAACCAACGCACCTAGAAGAATAAGATAAAAATCGATAGTCAGAATCCACTAACGCTTGCACAGGAAGTGCATAATAACCTTTCCGACAGAAGTACGCTGCAGGACGTTGATCTCTTTTTGGCTTCATAATTTCGATTGTTATTGTAGGACCTTAGCCCTTGTAGATGGATTATACCTCCGAGGAGGATTAGAGGATAGGGATAAGGCTTCGAACTCACGAGTGAGAGCACCGATTCAACGAGGTTGGTGCCTCGTGCGATCCTAGTAGCCCGAGGGCTGTGTCGGGTGGATCGATCCCTCGGAGCCCGGACACCTGTCTCCCAACCCGGTAGCGGGTGGTAGAGCGGGGTCCAGGACGGCTGGATTTAACCTGCCGGAGGGATCTATCAGCCGTGGCCGTCCTCAACCCACTGAAGGGTTAACTAGGCACTTAGCGCGATGGATCCCCGCGGGGATTGTGGTCGCCTCCACGCGTGGTTTTCACACGTCGTAGTCCGCAACTGTGATACCACTGACGGCAGCGGTCGGGACCGTTTGAAAAGCCTGCGGGCGTTGGCTTCGGTTGACCGGCTGGGGGTGCCAACCGACAGCACTCCCAGTCGGTGGCCTTGTCCCGGTGGGCGGAAGGCCCCTCCCGGTCGCCTAGCGGCGTTAAAAGAAGCGGGAAGGTTCTCCACTACCGTGGAGACGAAATGCCCTAGTGTAATCCACGTGCACTCCCGCCGGAGGGGGCTCGCAGCGGGCAATTGGGGAAATGTGCGAGCGATCCCCAATTGGAGATCGAAACGGAGCAGCGGGTATCCGGTAAGGGAACTGCCGCCGCCGTTTAGTTGTAAGTTAAACGACCACGGTCGAAAGATTTGGAACCGAGACGATCTGCCTTTATTGTAGCTTAGTGGTCAATCCGTTGACCTTAAATGGTCAACGAGACTGCCGGGACTGGACCAGGACCAATGGTCCCGGTCCGGCGTCCAATGGACCTTTTGGGGTGTTTATGCGGCCCAGGGGCCTTACAGAGTAAGGTGCTACGTTGCTACGTGTAAACTAATAGAAACGGCTAGCCGGAACATACACGTGCACAACTGTAACGGGAGAATCCCCCCGCTCGCACACGGGTGTGACTAATCGCGCCTATATCGCTACACGTTGCGCGCTCGCCGAAGGGTCCCGCGCAAGCAATGTGGCCCGGTGCCAATGAAAGGCGGCACGCGCCCATTCGCCCTTGGGCGACAATTGCCTTGCCACGTCACCGCGGCCATTGATTCCCAACGCGGCTCTTCACGACTGATTCCTTATCGAACACCCACTCACGCTCTCGAGCGTACCGCTAACGCGACCCCTCCTGGCGCCCATTCCAGACGCCTGGAATTATCCTCCCGCGACCGCTCGCAGCGCAATACGGGACGAGTCCCACAGTTATTCCATCCAATGCACCAACACAGCCAGTGAGTGGATTGAGATACCTTCGTAACGTCTGGAACCTTCTCGAAATATCCTGCAGCTCTTCGTGTCTATTGGGAAGTCCAGGGAGCTTCAATGTATGCATTAGCATACCACGTACTTCATGGAAGTACTTATATAATTATGGATTTGAAACTTTGAACGAAACAGTTAGGTATAAGTAATTTGCGCCTGCAAGCATACGAATACATATTGCTATTTTGATTGGAATTGGAACTGTTGTGCAGCCGCTATAGTTTCTTTGCTCTCCGCTGTTTGCACTTTTTTTCGTTCTCCAGAATCGCAACCAGGTCTGCGAATGTCTTTCTTGGCATCCGATAAAGCGCACAGAAGGCAGGGTCGCTAAGGAGATTGGTGACATGATCGAATGGCACTATTGGCCTCGACACAGGTTGCGTATTCCCTGCAGATAAAATTTTCCTCCTCTTCCTCCTTCGTCGCATCCATATCAATACAACAAAGGCAAAGTAATCTGTGATGGAAAGCTCGGAATTGATCTGACCTACAATTTCGTCTTTTGCAATTTGGTGCGACGTTTGCGTGGTGTCCATTACAGACCACCTGGACTCTGGCGAAGGGATGATGTGCTTTTCTGACTGCGTGATGGAATTGATGAGATTCATTCTTCACAACGGGGGGATCAGTTATCCAAAGATAGTTTCGAATGATACGATTTGCTTGGAGATGTGCCGATTTGGAGTTCAATGAATTCACCCCGCGAATGATAACAGGGATGTGAAAAGGCTCCTGAGGATACTGTTTCAGTTGACGATTGCGGCGCTGATAGCTTACAAATCTGTCCAGTCACGAACGTACAAGTACTTTCGAACTTACGTCTTGGTCATTCAAGATTTAGTTTAATGACTGACACAAAATACCACAAAACAGCCCAGTTTTCGTTCATGCATGTCCATGCATGCACGTTCATTTCCTTTGAAGGCCCTCACTACCGCTGTATCGCCTGATGACCACCTGGGGAGCTTCGTTGAATGTTTTTCTACCCGGTGAGACTGGTCTAATGTAGAAATCATCAGTACTCAGAAGATCCAATAGTTGATTACCAGACGACCTTGACAATCTACAGCAAGCAATGAACAAAACATTACGTCAGGCGAGACTTGCGGACGCCAACCATCAAAGTCGCCAGCATTTTGCTGAGATAGTCCTGAAATTGATACAATATTGTACACCTGTATTCCGCGTGTACTGCACACGCACTTCATCGCGAGCAGACCGGTTTGTTGGAGAGGATACAACTATGCCTCACGTCGGCAAAATAAGTACCTGACAATGGCGGGGTTCTGCTGTCCGTCCGAGAATCGGATCGATATTTCAGCGCGGGATGGGATAGAATACCATCCAGTTTCGGGGAAGGCTGCAGCAACTACCATCCAGTCGTGACGTCCGAGGATCGTTTTGCGTTCTAGACGTGTGGTATTCTAGAAGATGGAGCAGAAACTCCGCATGCCACCGGCTGTATAAAACATGGCATTTCCACACACCCTCACACGCTGTGTGGCTTATCGCTCCACAATAGCCTCATACCGATCTTTCCACGCAAATTGGATTCCGGACGTCACAATTGGACAACTTGCACATAGATGTCCGTCAAACTCCCGGCCACAACTTAAATACCCATGACCACATTCCAAACCCAGACTTATTTCCATCCCCACAGTGCCGCAGCTCGAGTACAATCAGCCCCTATGTACAATCTACACAAAGCATATACCGCAGGAAATCACCAGACAACCCATTCCGCTTGCAGCGGAACATAAACCATGTCATACCAACCAACCGCGGTCACTACGCACCCATTCGTTCCCCGGGAAAACCATAGTATTCTCCCCACCCGCCACACCAGGAATCCACAATCCACCACGCGCATTACAGCTGGAGTGCCGCCCGCACGTCGGACAGCGCAAGTCCCGATCAAGACCGCTGCCTCCACAGGCATCCCAAAGCCCCGCATCCGACGCAGGCGCCATCTCAGTCGGCAGTGCTAACAGCCGGTCTGCACGGTCCGAGCCACGCGCATCGCGCACGGGGCAGCAGATTCGACCGGGATAGCGCGTTGCAATGTATCGCGTCCAGCGCGGGGATGCACAACGCGTCGTGTGCATCGGCGCATTTGTACCGCGACGACAAACTGACGGTGCAGCGCGCCGTAACGTGGCGATGTGTCCGCGTGGACACGACGACACGGACGCACTGCGCGACGCAGCATTTCGGATTCCACGTGTGAGGATTTGAAAAATATTTGTGCGCGCTGAATAATTGGCGCGGCTATCGTTGCGGGAAAGCTGGCAGCGCTCGGTGCTATGGCCGTGTGGGTGCAGATGGATCTGGCGCGGTATCGTAGCTGCTACGTTCGAGATTTGTACGACTCGGGTTCCGCAGGCTCTTCGGGCACTGGATGGTTTATTGTTTTATATACGGAGGTGTTAGGCGTTGCAGCGTTGCCGCTAGGTGTTGGTTTTACTAGCAATGATAGATCGTTTTATACTTCTCGGCAGTGCGCATTGTACTGTTGAGCGATTTTCTTGCTAATTTTCCTAGTTGTATAGTGCCATGTTGGCGATTTGCGTTTGTAGAGTAGATGCGATTCATTGCGAACAGATTGGTTTCACGTTTCTGTCAGTGTTACGTTGTCGTATTCTAAACCGCACGAATCAAAAGACGATGAGCGCAAACAAGAACAAATCCACCCCTTTGTTCTCCAGCCAATACACATCCGGTAAAACAGATAAAACAACTTCCTGTGGTACGCGTCCATCAATGTCATCCATCCATAACTGCAGCATTCATTGAAGCCATTTCGATGTCCTAAAAAGGTCTAGATAACTTTCGCATGTTTTCATCATCCACTGCCCGGGTCATGCCTCACCTTGTGACGTAGAGGGCCGTATCATCTCTGTCAGCGCACCATGTCACCAGTTCTTATATCATTTTGGTCAAACTTAAAACAGATAAAGAGCACTGTGTATATGTCGCTGATTTCACTCGCCTCGTCCTCAAATCCTCTTAATGAGGCTCGTATCCGCGCAGTGTCATCTCGCGTCTGGCACCTCTCAACGAGCATCATTTGTCTAGTACGTCGCTAACATGGCCGGTCAGTTCGTGATGGCCTTTCTTCGAAAAAAATCAGAGGCGCTTTCAACACGACGTCTGCGCAAGAGCATTTACATGCATTCAATGCATCATTTTCTCAGCAAGCGCGGCTTTCGAAAAGTACTTTCAATTGTCATCTTTGCGATGTTCTGTTTCTTCCATCTTGTGTACTTCCGCTCGATCGACGACCGCGCCAGCCAAACTATCCCCGAAGACATTTACAGCCTTCCGACCACGACCAAGAAGTTTATTCTCTTCCGATCGATCGGAAACGATCTTCCGCCGCGTCACGAGAGGGGTCAGTCGTATACCAACCTCAAATTTATCCTCGAGAATGAGAGACACTTTCCGGACATGGACGTGCGATGGCTGGTCAACAGAATTCTCGATGAGAAGACGGAGCGAAAGATCATCAAACTGCTTAAAAAACACAAGCAGCATTTCCTTGTGGACCGCGTCAATCTCACAGAGTATTCTGCCATTCCTATGAATCTCGATCGAAAGGACGAGTTGGACATTCTGCATTTGCGATCGCTCCCTTATGCCGGCTATGGAGGCTTCTACCTCGATGAAGTGCACCATGACAGGAACTTGTACATAATGAACAACAATGGCGCACGTAATAAAATGTTGTTCGCTGGAAAAGCCTCGGGTGCACAGTACATCCTTCCGTGGGATGGAAATTGTTTTCTGACTGAAAACGCCTGGGATGCCATCGTCAAAGGCGTTGAGAGGGTGGAGAAAGAGTGGAAGACCAAAAAATGTCTCTCGTACAAGTACTTTTCCGTTCCGATGGCTCGAATGAAGAATAACACTGCTCTTCTAGATGCAAACTATAAAAAAGAAGCAAAGGAAGAACCACAATTAATTTTCCACACAGATGCCAAAGAAATCTTTGATCCAACCAAGCGCTACGGCCGAATTCCAAAAGTCGACCTACTGCAGCGCATAGGCGTGCCAGGATGGTGGGACGGCAAATGGTTTCCACAGGCCGAACTTTCCAACGATGTGCCCTGCAAACGGTCGGTGCAGTCTGTCGGGTGGGTGGCTCGTCTCTTTTCCGGCAAGGCGAAACTAGAATATTCGACGTCGAAAGCAAAACGAGCCAACGCGAGAACCTCGGGCGTGTGGAATGCACTGGCAACTGCTGATAGTCTTGTCGCGAAGAGGCTTCACAAGTTTTCGAATCAGACACTGTTGTTCTACGACAAAAAAGGATTGGAGGAACACAAAAGCGAGTTTCGACAGGATCCCAATTCAGCAGCTTTTGCCGTGGTGAAGCATTTGATCTATCTTGGAGAGGCGGAACTGTCGCGAAAGGCAGTTTATTCCGTTGTACAGGACGAAAAAGATGAGCAAGGGAAACAGCAACTTGAAGTGGAAAGCCTTGAGGATGTTCAGGACTTTTTCGCATTTTCGGAACGTTGCGGTCTTGACGAAGAGACTTTGAGACGGGATTGGGAAAGAAGCGCTCCCAATTTAGATCGCATTGCCATGACGGACTTTGCAAGGAACACTACTATTCTTGCGTTGACCAGTTTTATGACGGATGACTTGAAGTACGCCAAGAAAGCATCGAAACTGTTCAAACAATGGTTCGTCGACGAGGACACTCGCATGAACCCGCATATGCAGAGCGCCGGCATCAAATTCCAGAATCGCTCCGAGGAGGGTACCTCAGCTGCGTTCTTGGACACGGTCGATTTAGGTTATCTGCTCGACGCGTTCCGAATCATCGATGATATGGGCGCTGTTGACGCGTCGGAGCGACGCGAAGTGATGCGATGGTTTAAAGAATTTTCACAATACTTGGAGAAATCGTCACAGGGATCATCCGGGTTTAGGAATCCTGGATACATTGGAACGTACTATGACCTGCAGTTGGGTTCAATCTACGCTTTCCTCAACGACGTGAAACGACTCACTGTGTTGGTTCAACAGAGCGCCGGCAGAATATTCAACCAGTTTGACCGGTCTAAAGAGAAGGAATATAGCGCGTGTAGCGAAATACATACGTTCAACTCCTGGGGAAGGCTTGTCACGCTCGGGCGAAAGATGGGTATTATGCTTCACGAAACGTCCAGGAAGAAGGAAAACATGCCGTTGCTACAGAGAGCTGTGGATGTACGATTGAAGCCACTTATTAGAAAACTATCAGAGTATGGCGGTGGCGAAAGTGCATCGTTAGGACACGAAGTTGGGCCGTACTTATATTGGCTTTATAAGACGATCTATTCGGATTTCGAAGTACCCGGTTTGGACGCTCCGACCGCTCATTATTTGAAGGCATCGCCTGTGTTGCACAGAGTTTTCAGAGTTCCGCCATTTTGGAATCTTGGGCTAGTGGAGGTAAAGAGGTGAGCTACATTGGTGAAGGAAAACATACAGAAACAGATGCGAGTTGCGCCGGTTCTAAAAATTATAGCCTTACTGGTTTTGCGTGTGTTTGTCTTTTCATTGTTTGCTCTTCAGCATGTATGCAAACTTTCAGTTTGTTGTTTTGTCTTTCAATCTCCAGACCCGATGAAGAGAGGAAAAGAGATGCGAAAAGGATTTGTCCAATAGACACATAGTAAGGATCAAACAGTGTAATAAAAAATGACATGCTGCTGTGGAGGAATAGCCAATACTAGAGATACTACATCGATGTAATCGAAGGGTGCAAAGCATAGTTATCTTTGACCAGATGACAACAACATCTACTCAACACAAAACAAGGTACAGTATCTCATGAGTCTAGGAAAAGTATGACCGAAGGGAACAAATGACGTACTTCCCTACAAATCGTAGGCGTCGTCATCGACTTCCGCTGTGACGCAAGCCCAGTATAAAGTAGTCGTCTCATCTTCCTTAAAGTCACCATGGCCACCTGAAACAGCATTACCCTCATCGATAAAGCTAACCGGTACAAACAATAATATCGTCAGAGTCTGGAAAGAAATCACGCCGGAAAGTATTAAACAAATGAAGCAGGTATAAAATAACTTACTTGGTTCCATCAACACTGTTCCACACACCATTGTGTAATACATAGGGATCAGCCTCAACTTCTTCTATGGGTTTCATCTCATGCAGCACACTATCCTCCACACCTTGAACACCAAGTGGATCTCCGTGGAAGGGATCAAAGACGTTCTTTAGCAGCAGATCATTATCACTAAAGGTGCACACAGTGGGTCCTGCGACAGCATTTACAACATGTGCATATTTGCCGTCTGGCGCAAACCAATCTCTGGTGATCGCACCTTGAACAAAGAAGACTGAGTGCAGCTTGTACGGCAAATCATTGGGCTTGTGCAAAATACCACAAAGCACATGGGCACCGAGGGAGTTTGCCATGAGAGTAACCTTCATTCTATTCTCCGCGGCGTTCATAAACTTTGCGACGATAGGTTCGAGAACATTTCCGGTTCGTTTTCCACGAGCCATGAGTCTTCCAAACATGAGATTCTCCATGGGATGAACAATGGTCGTAAATATACTACCCACAGCTCTCCGAAGTGGATTTCCCGGTTCTCTTTCACTCTCCTCATCGATAACCCTTTGCACAAACTGCTCAGGGTCTTCATCGTCATCATCATCGTCATACTTGGATGCAGCGGCAAGATTCTGCATCTCCAGACGCACCTGCTCGTTTTCTTCATCACCGGCCTCTGCGGAGGCGTAAACGGCATGAGCGGCCTTGGCGATGTCGCTTTCAGGGTCTCCGTTCTGCTTTTCGTTTTCCTCGATGAGCTGCGCGCGGGTGAGGGCATCCTCGGCGGTGAAGAAGCTGAGCGGGAGAGCGGGCCACGTGAAGCCGACCCAGAGGGGACAGAAGTCGTCGGAGGCTTCAGGCATTGCGACATCGTTCTGCATGCCGGCCATGAACTCGGAGAATGGGACGGCGATGGCCTTGTCGGCTGGGGGTGCGGATGAGGATAGGGTTAGTGGACGGTGATGGCGGTGGAGACAGCAGAGGGAGATGCGGTATGGTTGTGGACTTACGCGGTGTGTTCCATCCGTGGGTTTGGAGGAGGAGATGGGTCACTCGTTTTTTTGATATGTAGTCGGCAATGATGTCGGATACATAGTGGCCTTTGTAGGGCAGCTCTTCAGTTTCGGATAATTGCACGACGAAGAAGGGGTAGGGCGAATCGGGGGACGGATAGTGAGTGTTTTCTTCAAGGATTTGTTCGGGACTGAGCGTTTGGTCGCCATCTTGTTCCGGCTTGCTGTTGGATCCGCCCATTGTGGATGGTTGCGCAGGTGGTTGATTGGAGCGGGAAGGAGCGGAGATGATTCGTGGGAAGATATGTGACGCGAATCAATGTCAGCATCATTGCACATCTGAGAGGCAATGAAAAAGCATCCAACAACGATTGGTTGAAATAAAAATTTGCTCCGTTTCTATTGGACGCATCCTGCTGCAACTTTATCAACTCGTACAGCCGCTGTGCGCTGACGTAACGCGACACGACTCGCTCCACAACGACGCCGCGTCTCGCCTCCAACATGACCTCCATCCTTCTCCAGTTCAGGTACGTCGCCAGCCACGCAACACACCGCAACACATCACATCACCCAGCAACTAACCAACTCTCCATCCAAGCAGCGGCGGTCTAGAAGCGCTCTTCGACGACGTCAAAACGCTGCCAGTAACGCTACCAGCCAGCGTGAGCACGCTCGGGGCGTTGATAAAATACATCAGCACGCAGCTAATCACTTCGCGTCACGACATGTTTGTCATCAACGACGCGCTACGCGCGGGGGTGCTCGTGCTGATCAACGACGTCGACTGGGAGCTGGAACAAACCACGAGCTACAAACTACAACCACACGACACCATATCATTCATCTCCACGCTACACGGCGGCTAGACGTCCGCATCTGGCGCGTCACAATCGGCACTAGCAGCAGCGCGGCGCATCCAGCACATATGTCTCACGGGCCAGAAGCGCGCGACGACGCGGCCGCGCACCAGCGCGAGCGGCACGGGTCCGTATTGGCGACTGTCGGTGCTCTGCATCTTGTTATCGCCCTCGAGCCAGACGTGGCCTGGGGGGATATGCAGGGTGCGCACGCGTTGAGCGTCGTGCACGCGCACCTGTTCGCCCGGTAGTGCCTGCACGCGTTTGAGGATGCTTACATGCGGACTCGTCGGCTTGGTGCATACCACGACGTCGTGTCGACGTAGCGGCAGATGGCGCGGCGTGAGATACTCGGTGAGTAGAATGTCGCCTGACGCGTTGAGCGTCGGCTGCATCGACGGGCCGATCGACATTGTCGTGTTGAGCACGTTGGTTTGTAGTAGATAGATGCTGCTGCCGAGACGGATGAGCAGCGAGATACGCTCGCGTAATTCGCGTAGCGTCGGTGATGGCGCCGTCGAGGATGTGCATAGCCCGCGCAGGTGCTGCGCGGCGCGTCGCAGCGCGGGGACTTTGCTGGCTTGCATTGTGCGCCGCGGTGCGCGATTGGGATGCGACGGGTGGTGAGGTGGAATTTTAGTGTTGTTGATCGTTTTGTGCGTGTGGAATTTTTTGTCTGTACTTGCGATTTGTGTAAATGTGTTTTGCTGGGGAGTGTGTGATGCAGGCGTGATGATGGCGATTAGAACGAGTTTGCGGTGTTAATGTTGAGCCAGTCAGCACGGAACAAGGTCGTTTTTGTCCTGGACTGGCGTAACGATAAGTGTTACAAGTGGCATCGATAGTTGTTCTACTCGCTTCAGAGAAATGCAACAACGGACAATGCCCGCGACAAGTCTCCAATAACAAATTTCGGTGTCCAACCAATCACAACAGCGCATGTCAACTCATCGATGGCAAGAATCTCCGACCCATCCAAAACACCAATCAAATCGTTCTCAAAAAATTTCCAATTCAAAACATAAATTCATCCCCAACCAACACCATCCAACCAAGTGTCTCCGAAAGCGCCAATCACCACCCCGCACCAATCTCATCAATGCCGCTGATCCTCCCCCGCTCGTGCTCCCCGCGCGACGACTCCATCGCCCAACGTCGACCGCGACACCATGGCGGCCCAAATCACAGCCACCTCGCCGCACCTCCATCGCATCGTCGACACGCTATCCCGACCATTGCAACCGCTAACCGCGCCGCTGGAAGCCGCGATCGCCCCGTATGCCGCCCAATTCGACGCGCTGTTCGAGACGACCTTTGGGCCCGTCAACGCCCTCTCCGCGTCGCTGCCGCTCATGCAGCCCCACATCGCACTCCTCTTCGTCATCGCCTATCTCGTCTTCGTGCTCACTCTCGCACCGCTCTTCAAGCTCATCGGCTTTTCGATCAAACTCAAGCCCTTCATGCGCGTGTACAACCTCGCCATGGTGCTGCTCAGTCTCTACATGGGCACCATGAGCGTCCGTCTCGCCCGCGCCTCCAACGACTCCCTGTTCTGTGTCCCGCTCGCAAAGGGGCTTCCCGGTAGACAGATGGCCGATCTCGTGTGGATTTTCACCTACTCCAAGGTGATCGAATTTCTCGACACCGTGTTTATGATTTTTGAAGGCCGTCTTCGCCAAGTGTCGTTTTTGCACGTCTTTCATCATGTCACCGTGTTGTCGTACTGGTTTGTCATTTTGTGGCTCGCACCCGGCTCTGATGCCTATTTCTCCCTCGCTGGTAATAGCTTTATTCATGTGGCGATGTATGGATACTATTTACTCGCGTCGTTTGGCTATAGTCCGTGGTGGAAGTATTACATTACAAAGGCACAGATTTTACAGTTTTGTTTGTTCTGCGTGCAGAGCGTTTATGTCGGTTATGTCCTGACCGAAAAGGTTTGCGACTTTCCAGACGTGCTCAGTCGTGGATTGCTGTGGTACATGTTGATGTTGATTGCACTGTTTATGCACTTTTTGGTCACCAACAAGCGCAAGAAGAAGGACAAGACTGCAATAGCTAAAAAGGTTGAATAAAGTATCCGACGCTGCGTCTCCGCTTACTTTTTTGTAAATGTTGTACTCTCGTTTAATCGTCTATAAACCTGAGATGTGGTGACCGACTAGAACAAGTTAACACTCGTACCGCGTGACACGCTTTGTCCTCTTACGATATACCACGTTACAAGCGCATATGATTCCGCGTGCATCTCAAACAGCACACGAGTCGCTCTACTGCAAGCTAGAAAACATCTTTACCTATTCATTTTCATACTTCTTCAACAAAGAAAAATCCCACATCCTCGCTACGGAAAGAAAGAATTTTCAACGATGAAAACTCAGAGGAAGGGATCAAACATGGTGAACGCCTCAATTGTCAGCGCGACAATCCACATGTTGCACGCCAAAAAAACCATCACTCTATAATGTAGACACAAATGCAAACTCTCATACTCGACACGCTACTTACTGTGTTCGCGGCCCATCGTTGTTCGCAGCTGGCGTTGTGCAGCATCCCTTCAGCTTGGACAACAGGCCTTTCCTGGTACCGTCAGCACTAGCACCAAGGCTTCTCGCTCCGTCCGCCGCACTGTTCACAGCCGATCTCGTTCCATTCGCAACAGTCGCTGCGCCGTCCTTCACTGTGTTTCCAACACCTTTCGCAGCCTCACCTGTTTTATCGGCGGCATCAGCAGCGGCGTCACCAGCAGACGCGACACCGCTCTTTACGCCGTCCACCACCTTACCTCCGACTTCCGCCGCCTTGTCACCCGTGACATCGACAGCTTCCGTAACAGTGGCGCTGATCTTACTGCCTGCTTCTGCACCGTCAGCGTTTTCACCAGCTGCAGTGCCAATCGCAAGTCCCTTTCTAGCGCCTTCGGCCTCGTCCAGTGGCACGGGAACTTCCTCGTCGACTTCTTCAAGGATGTCGCCGTCGCGCACGTCGTCGACAACCATCTCTTCGACGACTTCCTCTTCCACGATGCCCGATGTGTCCCCTTCATCGGGGCCGTCTTCCCGGGTGCGCACGGCGACCATGGTGCCGTTCTCTGCGACGGCGGCGGGCTTATTGGACGAGGTGGGCGCGGATGGGGCGTCGGGTACCTCGGTGGGCACGTCGATTGCTATGGCGCGTTCGTATGTAGAGTCCACGTTTCCATCGGCAGGTGCGCTGCGAGGGCCGCCAGTTGCAGTGCTACCTTCCTGACCGATACTGCGAGATGCAGACGTGCTTGCTGGCACACCATGTTCATGGTCGGCAATAGTGGAGCGCTTGCTGAGAACGTCATCGAGTTCTTTGCTGACAACGTCGTCGAGTTCCTTGCGGAGTTCGGCGAGACGAGCCGCATTCTCGGACGCTTGAGCAGCCATAGCTGCCTCCATTGCGTTTTGATGATCGACAACCATTTTCTCTTTCTCCGTTTCGAGGGCATCAATAGTTGCCAACAGCTTCTTCTCAGATTCCTCGAGTTCCAGGACGCGCTTCTCAAAGTCTGCCTTCTCGCGTTCGAGAACAGTGGAGCGATCACGAGCTTCAGCATAGTCTCTTTCGAGACCGGACTTTTCTTCGGAGAGCAGGTTGCGTTCAGATTCGACAGAGTTAATAGCGAGGTTACGATCGTTGAGTTCGGTGGTCCTTTCGTCGAGCGAGGTTTTATAGTCTTCCATTTCCCTGGTCAAGTCCTCACGAGAAGTGATGAGTTGGTCACGTTCGGAAGAGAGATCGGCAATTTGAGCAGTAACAGCAGCAAGCTCTACTGCCTTGCTATCGATATCTTTTTGGAGTTCTTCAACGGTGGACTCGGCACGTTCCTTCTGTTCCTTGATTTCCTCAAGATCCTTCTCTGCAGCCGCGACCTTATCCTCAAGCTCAGTCTTTGAGGATTGCAAGCCTTCGACCTGTTCATTGAGCAAGTTCTTTTCGGCCACTGCATCATCATGCTGGACCTGAAGTGCTGCAAGGGAACGAGACTGTTCCTCCTTGGACTCTTCAGTCTCCTTCACTTTCGCTTCAAGGCTTGCAATTTGATCATTAGCCTTATTGGCCAAGAGATCTCTCTCTGCGGTGAGAGCGGCCAACGAATCGGTCATGGAGGAAACCTGAGCATCACGGTCACGAATATCTTCCTCCATAGTCTTGCCCTTCTCAACCGACTCATCCCTCTCGGTGGTAATCGCGGCAAGGGCGGCGACCTTTTCGGCTATATCGGCATCGAGACGCGACTTTTCCTCCTTGGCAGCGTCGCGAGTCTCGTCCAGCTCGCGGGTCGCGGTGTCCACCCTGGTGTTGAGTGTAGCAATCTGGGATTCGAGCGCATCTTTCTCGGCGCGCAGGGCGTCCAAATTAGCTTCGGCGGTCTTTGCGAGGACTTTGGTCTGGTCGAGTTCGGAGGACCTCGAGACGAGATCGCGCGAGGTCGTTTCAAGCTCGCGCTCCTTGTGGGCGAGACGGGTGACTTCTGCCTGCGCCTTTTGGAGCTGATCGACGAGGTCGGCGTTCTTGTCCTCGAGGTCTTTGTTGACGGCGAGCAGGGTCGTGGACTGGGCTTCGGATTTGCGAATCTTCTTCACGAGGGAGATGTTGAGCCCGTGCACCGAGGCGAGCTGCTTCTCGGCGGTCTTCTGTATGCGGTCGACTTCCTTTTCGAGTTCGTACTCCATTTCTTCTGTGCGGGGCGAGGTGCTCTCGACGGTTTCCATGGGGAGGGGAATGGACGGAGGGGGGCGTGTTGCGTGTGTGTAAACGAAAGAGCGAGCGAGCGAGTGAGTGGATGTTGTGTTGGCAGCGGTTGTGGTTGGGTTTGAGCGTGGGAAGGGTACGTTGGGTGTAAAAACGGACAGTGTAAGAACGGTTAGAAAAATGGAGAAAAGATTTAGTCAAGATCTGTGTGATTGGCGAGTCGTAGCCGGTGGCACAAATTCAAGTAATTTGAAACGTAAAAATGGATTGCCTATTTATAGATATACTATTAGGGCCAAGGTCGTGGATGAAATCTGGATGTAGCGATCCAGTTTGGAAAAACATTCCCTGACGCGGTTAGTTGCGGTCCACCTTTCAGACCAACTGGCCATTTGGAGCGGCCAGCTATCAGCGCCGTCGTTACGACCAATGGCGCATCAGCAGCCGATGTTTCCATTTGTGACAACCAACTTGCAAGTCGCTCAGGTCAGCTCGCGTCGACCCAGCTGGCGGTGTTTCGCCTCGTCGAGACCGCTCGGTCTCCCGCGACGTCGATGGCTCGCCGCGATATCGCGATGCAATTGGTGTGGATGACGGCGGCGGCGCAGCGCAACACCGTGCACGGTATGACAATATGGCGTTGAGGGATTACAGTATCTCAGCAGATTCATCCGTGACCGCCGTGTACAGATAAATATCAGCTGTGAGGTCGATACACACCATCACGTACAAGTCGCACGATTCCGCACCGACTCGTGCCATTGTCGTTTGCGATACGCGCGCCTAGTAGACGCGACGCGACCCCGTCCGAGTCCGCAGAGCGCCCTTGACCCCGTAGCCAACGAACGCCATGCCCATGCACATGCCTGCAAATTACACTCATGCTTTGCGCAACGCCAATCGGCGTCGTTCCTCCACCCATGTTTGGCCCGCGCGCCATTTACACCGCTGCAAACATAGCCGAGCCCAGCTCAGCTCAGCTCAGCTCAGCTCATATAGATGCTTTATTGTAATGATTTGGTTTCAGAACGAGGGGACAATGTCAAAACATGAATCAATGCAGCGCAATCCCAGTCCAATCACACCCCGACTATTCTCGCGCTTTCAACACAGTGCCTTTGCATTCGCCAAATCCAATCGTGAATCCATCACCGCGCGCTGTACCCTTCATGTGAACAGTATCACCATCCTGCAGAAACTTTCTCGTCTCGTCACTATTCTCCAGCACCACATCCTTCGTACCTTTCCAGCACAGCTCCAGCATGGATCCAAAGCTCTCCTCTGCGCCACACAGCCAATAACAAAAAGCAATGTCAGTAACAATCAACAACAAAAAACCGCGTGCATCAACGACATCCACGTACCATTCGGCCCTGAAATAGTGCCCGATCCCATGAGATCCCCCGCTCTCATATTACACCCGCACACAGCATGATGCGCCAATTGCTGCGCCACAGACCAATAAAGAAACTTCAAATTACTCTGACAAACTCTCGACGGCCTTTCACCCCTGCTTGTCTGCACGAAAACCTCCAGCTCGACATCCCACGTACAATGCGCCCGCACCCCCTCCGCCGCCGTGAGATACGACAACAACTCTTGATTCGGCCGAGTAACCGGCCCTCGAAACGACTCCAACGCCTCCAGCGGCACAACCCACACCCCAATCGTGGTAGCAAAATTCTTCCCATTAAACGGCCCAAGTGGAACATACTCCCATTTCTGCACATCACGTGCACTCCAATCATTCATCAACACCAAACCAAACACCCGATCACCCGCATTCTCAATGCTCACACACTCCCCCAAAGCATTATCCTCCCCACCAATCACCGCCCCCATCTCCAGCTCAAAGTCCAGCAACCGGCACGCCGCCAGCGTCGGCCGCTTGGTCGCATCCGCACGCAGCTGTCCGACGGGTCGACGCACCGCGGTGCCCGTCGGCACGACCGACGACGCGCGTCCGTGGTACCCGATGGGCATGTGTTCCCAGTTGGGCGGCAGAGCGTTTGCGGGGTCACGAAACATGCATCCGACATTATACGCGTGTTGTCGCGACGAGTAGAAATCGGTATAATCGCCAATTGTGATCGGTAGATGCAGATCGACCGCAGAAGCGTCCGGAAGCAACTTTTCGAGCGCCGCTGCGTCGCTGTCAATCAGGTCGCGTCGTTGCGGTGTCTCCGATAGTACGTCCTGCAGCAGCGCGCGGAGCTCCGTCCATGCCGCTCGACCCAGCCGCAGAAACGCGTTCAGATCCGCGGACGACAGCACGCGTCGCGCTGTTACGGCGTCCAGATGCGCACCGCTGAATAGATGCGGGTATTCGTGCGCTAGATGCGATAAGTCTAGCACATTGTCGCCGATCGCCACGCAGACCGCCCGCGCATTCGGCGCGCTTTTGCGGGAGAATATCCCGTATGGAAGGTTGTTCAACGGGAATGGATGATCCGGTTGGCACGCCGCCGCGATGAAGGAACGCTGCATGATGCTTGTTCAAACTAGACTCCTGGTTGGCGTTTGTTGCAATCACTGCTTCTGTGCTCGTGGTTTCCACCGCTTCGTCATTGGCGCTTGTTGAGCTTTGGCGCTCTTCATGGGCCAGTGGTTTGCCGCTCCACCAGCTGTACACGTGGACGACTATGAGACTGCATCTGATTTTTTGGTGTGCAACTCGCAGGTGATGGAGCGAGTTTTACTGGTAGTTTGGTATGTTGACACGTGTAATATGATTATTATTTTTTGACTAGCAGTAATTGAAGAGTACAATTTGGTCATCTCGCCAATTGCCTCCCTCTCGCTCCCTTGCCAATTCCCCATCGCATCTACCAAGAAAACTCTCGGGTCATCCGCGATCCGCGTCCACCGTCCTTCATGCAGTCCTACAACATGTCATCAGTAACGTCAGCTGCATCTGCAGCCGCCGCGCATTTCAGTGCGGCACTATCTGACGCGCAGTACTTTGAATCCAGCATGGTGCGCGTGGAGGACATCCGTCGTCAGTTGGACAGTCGTTCCATAAAGCATAAACTCGACGCGATGAAACGCGTCGTTGCGTTAATCTCGCTAGGCAAAGACGCGTCCACCTTTTTCCCAGACGTCGTGAAGAACGTTGTGGCGCCGTCCTTGGAGGTGAAGAAGCTCGTCTATCTCTATCTCGTGCATTATGCAGAGGAGAAGCAGGATCTCGCTTTGTTGGCTATCAATTCTTTTCAGAAAGACCTCTCCGATTACAATCAGCATATTCGTGCACTCTCGCTTCGTGTCCTCTCCTCCATTCGCGTCAAGGTCATTCTACAGGTCGTTATTCTCGCCATTAGTAACGCTGCAAAGGACTCGTCTTCATACGTACGTAAAGCTGCCGCGCTTGCGATCGGCAAAGTCTGCGCCTTGGACCCTGCTTCAAAGGAGGAGCTCATGCAACCGCTACAAGATCTTGTCAGTGACAAGTCTACACAAGTTATGGGAAGTGCAATTGCTGCATTTGAGGAGGTTTGTCCTTACAATTTCGAGCTCATTCATCCCCATTATCGAAGAATTTGTGCGACCATCACGCAGGTGGATCCGTGGGGTCAAATAACTATCATCAACATGCTGCTACGCTACGCCCGTGTTCATTTCGCGGATCCCTATTCCACTCATGATGAATCCATATCTCATACAAATCCCGATCTTGCGCTCCTATTCAACAGCATCTCCCCGCTTTTTCACTCCCTCAATAACAGCGTCGTCATGTCCGTCATCGCCGTGTACTACCATCTAGCCTCAAGGCAAGTGTTCTGCAATCAGGCCGTGAAGCCCTTGATGCGCCTCGTGGCAATTGAAGACGTTGGCGGACAAGCGGTCGCACTCAACATAGCAGCTGCAGTCGCAGTCCGTCATCCCTCTGTACTCATACCCTACATATCCGAGTTTTTTGTCTCTGCCGGTCACAGTGCTCCGATCCGCGCCCTCCGCATGGAGGTGTTGACCAAGATCTGTGCAGGCGCTGGAGAGGAGGGCGGCATCGGTTCCAAACCTCATGCACGACGTGCAATACTCGCAGAACTGAAAGAATATCTCTTCCGAACCGACAATGAACTTGCCGCATTATCAGCTCGAGCTTTTGGCCATTTAGCAACCGCTCATCCGGGGTCAACCCCGGCGATTGTGAAAGTGTTGTCGTCAATTGTCGGCACCGCTAGTAACCCTATAGTGGTTTCCGAGTCGATCGGCGTACTGCGCTGTCTCCTGCAGAGACATCCAACTGCTCAAGCAAAGGCCCTCCCGCAACTAATCGCCATGCTCCTCACAGCCAAGGACTCGGAAAAGATCTCTATTCAGGAACCGGCTGCACGCGCAAGCATCATTTGGCTCATAAGCGAGTTTTACGAAAAAGTACAGGCGGTCGGTACCGAGGCACTACGGCTTCTCGCAAAAAATTTCAGCCAGGAAGAAGCAGAAGTCAAACTACAGATTCTAAATCTTGCCGCCAAAGTAGTTGCTTGGAATGAAAATGCCGAGTCAGCAGATGATTCGGTATCTGGCTTGAGCGCCAACGTGGAGCTGAGTCAAATTCGTTTAAAGCTGCTCGAATACGTCGTATCATGTGCACGCTACGACCGTGATTATGACGTTCGTGACAAAGCGCGCATGCTGCAATTTCTTTTCCTTTCGCAGAAAAAGTCACCTCTTTTCAAGGCGGCATGTCAGGCATACCTTCGGCGTAAACCCGTCCCAGTATCGACTGAGAGCCAGTTCAGAGCCTCGCTGAAACGGGATGACAACCTTGAGCCAGATGTGATTCTAGGATCACTCACACACGTACTGAACGGAAGGCGACTCCCCGGATTCCGTCCCCTTGAACCGTGGGCTGCAGTGGATTCAGATGATGCTTTGCGTGGGGGAGACGATGGTCTTGGAGGTATACCGGCACTTAATCGAGACTATGCTGGGATTGGTAGTTCTGATTTTCATCACAGTGTTGCGAATAGCCAGACAGTTTGGGAGGCACCGACAGGAATTTCATCAGCAAATATCGGCACATTGGGTTCTTTACCACAAGCTAGCTCGTCTACTGCAGCTTCCAATGCTTCTCTCATCGTTCAACATACCAGTTCAGCAGCCACCACAAACGTTGCCACTGTGGATCCTGAACGTTTCTACGACTCGGGAGAAGAAGAAGAATCTTCGGAAGAATCATCTTCTGAATACGACGAAGAATCGGATGATTCAGAAGAAGAAACAGCGTCTCCGGTTCAGAACGGAACGGCCGCATCTGGAGCAGATGAAGATCTATTGCTAGGTCTTATATCTGAAGATATACCGAGTACTAAACCGGCCAGTGCAATACAGGCAACGTTTAACAACGACATCAACGCTCTTCTCGGAAACTTGGCCGTCTCTGAAGTGGCAAAAGCTGATACACCGACAATGTCTACATCGACAGTTCAGAACAGAACAGAGTGGTGTCGCGTTGTAGAGAGTTGGAATGCGGGCGGGATACAAATCGATGCATCATTCCTAAGAACTGCATCTATAGCTGGACCCGATGTCACACCAATCATCCTGCGTGTGACGAATCGAGGCAAAAGTGAATTGACAAATATATCGTTCTCCTCACAAGACCAAGAAGTCTTCACGTCTAGAAACACCATTGGCACATTGACACCCAGCGGCGAACAGGAAGTGAAAGTTGATGTTCGACTGCGCGGAAAGACAACTGGCGTTCGATTTGAAGTACTGACCGACGGCAAATCGGTCGGTTTCGGCGAGTTTAAACCGCAAATCGGTCATGTGATTCGGCCGCATCCGCGTGTCTCCCCTGTGGACTTTGTCGAAATCGAAAAGACATTGACGGGCATGTTTGGAAGCGAGGCCAAATTGGACATAACTGCACCTATAAACAACGATTGGTTCAGACTGTCCAAGCAGATTGAGCGAAGAATCTTGGATGCTTGCTTCGTTTCCCACGTAGAGACGCGTGTCGGTACACAGAGCTTGACGCCTACGGAACGATTCTCGATTTCTTTCGCCGGCTATTTGCCCGGACTTGTCGCGAGTCGCGAAAAACGCAGCGTGCTCATTCGTATCACTGTCGGATCGGGTGACGACAAGTTGTGTCCGTGCTTGCTGTGGATCGGGTGTGAGGATGTACTGTTCTCGGCAAACTTGTTGCAAGTTTGCAGAAGTGCCATTGTTTCTGGTGGTGCAATGTAGATCTATGACAAATGGATGCATTCTTTACAATGAGCTGAATTGGTAAGTCTTGTGCAGCTGCGATATACGAGTCAACATTAAACTTGCGCGCAGAGACTAGGACAACATGCTACATATAATACACAAACAAATCGCCAACGCGAAAAACATATCAGAGGCTATTACGCCAACTGCGCTGCAGTTCATTGACTACAAGTGCCGTTTGTTCAAAATCCTTGCCACCATTGCAACCAGTTTCGCATGCTTTCAAGGCAGCACGTGTCGTTTCGAAAAACGGCCCCATATCTTTGCCGCGAGCTTGTTTCATGTAATGGCCGAAGAATTCCAAAGCTCCATGCAAATCTGAGCATCGGATCAGGGCGGCAACCAACGTCGCGGCAGTGTCTTCTCTCGGTAAACATTTATTCGACTCCATGTCACGCATGATCTTCAACACAGCTTCCAAATCCAGCGACTGTCCTGCCGCCTCCAAACCGAGTCGATAGCTAACTTGATTGGGCAGAAACTTTGACCGACAAATCCACGAATAAACTGTGAGCGCATGTGCGCCGTCACCAACTTTCAGACATGCGCGCATTAGTGAATGATAGGTAAAGCGATCGCCACGAAACGGTGACACCACTCGCATTTCATTGTAGATTTCAAACGCTCTATCCTTGTTGCCTGATTGTCCACAGGCAGCAATGAGAACGTTGTACACGGACTGCGTCGGCTTCACATTACGTAGTACCATTAAGTCGAACACCGATTCGGCGCGATTCAGATTTCCAATTTTGCCAAACGCATCGATCACTTGACTGAAAGCCTGGGGCGGCACACTCATACCAGCTGCATGCATTTCTACCAGCGCATCCACAGCGTCTTCCAACTGCTCATTGTTCACATATGCCTTTACCAACGCGGAAGCCGTATACTGATCAGGAAGCAACCCCTTCAGTCTCATAAAACGATACGTCGCCTCGCAGTGAACCACGTCACCGCAGCGTGCATACGCGTCCATAAGCACGTTGCACATAATAACATTAGGACGACGGGCGGATTGAAAGAGGTCTGCACAAAGCGGGATGAGCGGGGGCGATGCGCCGGCGGCGACGGTCAACAGGGTGGCGCGGAGATGATCATCGATGGGGAAAGCGTCCTCACGCAGGGTATCGTACAATTGGAGCGCCACAGCGGTGTTACCGGTGCGTGCGCAGGTGCCGAGGAGGGTTGAATATGTATACTTATCGGGATGGACGCCCTGTTGACGCATCTCGGTCAATAGGGACAGACAGGGTTGTAGATGATTCTTCTTCGCATGCGCCTTCATTTCGACGTTGAAAGCGTACACGAGACAATTTTCGGCGCGCCGATCGTCGGCCACGCTCGGCGGCACGGACGGGGTCGCTTTGGGCGGCACGGTCACGGCGTGTCGCACGCGACGCCGCTGCGGCGTCTGTGTGCGCTGGGCGCGTCTGGAGGGCGTCGGTGCTGGCGGGGGCGGGGGCGCCGGCGCTGCCTGGACGGACAATGGGGCGATGTAGGCGGTGGTGTGGTGTGGGTGCATTTTTGGTGGGTGCGTGGGGATGGCGGTGTTGATCAGGAGGGACGACGGGGTGGATTGGGTTAAGTTTGATGAGGTTGGGGCGTATTCGGGTGCGGGAGGCGGTGTGGACATATGCTTGAATCCGCCGCTGTGTCAGAGAATTCAGGCGGAAATTGGGGAATAATTCGAAAGGGTGTGTCGGTCAGAGTAGATATTTGTGATATTTTCACGGGGAGAAAGAGTGACATGCGACCTTCCATATTACCCTTAGATATTTTAATGAATTTTCACGGCAGATTTGACGATTGGGCCCTTGTAACCAAAGAAAAAAGGATAAATCGCGATAATTGCATCTGCTATCAGCCAGTTGTTTGCTTGCCATTTAGTGAGATTGGCTGAGATGCTGCATTCCGCTTTTCATAATCGATTGATTCATTCCTGTCATTTCCACCGCTCCTATTGGTCCGTATGGATGATCTTCCCTTCGAGCTCGACTTCCAACCGTATCTCTTTTCAAACCAAGCGCAAACTGGCCTTCACCTTGTCTGCACTTGGTCTTCATTTCTACTTTGCCCTCCTGCCATGATATCCAATCACAGCCCAACACCTCCTCTCTATAATCGTACGTTGCCTCCGTGTTCGCCTTCCCAACATCTGTCTCCTTCCTATATCCCCCTTGAAGCAAGTACAACGCAACAATAGCCCTTTTCACAATATTCTCTTCTTGCCACATATCATCCAAGCCCTGGCCCTGCCGCGTCTACGAAAACCACATTCATCTCCCAGATTCCTCGACACCCTGCATACACCATTGCATAGCATATGCGCTTACACAAGAATGCACTGCAAGTCAACCACCACCCAATTCAATTACATCCACAACATCTAAATTTCCTCTTCCCTGCAATACAAATACAAAACCCATTTCCAAACTTGCACCCAAAAACCAAAATTTCATCTCAGCAAACTTTCACAAACTTATCCATCTCGCGCCTCCAACGTCTCTGCAATCACAGCCTATGAGATGGCACTCCTAGCCACGTTGCCAACGCCCAGATCTGCTCTCGCCGCATCGACACGCATAAACGTCCACTCCCTCCGCCACCGCAATCCCGACCATCGTCATCCGACATCCCAACCATGCGCAACATGAATACGACCGCCTTCATCCCAGCCGTCTCCCTCTCCTCCAAAGCCTTTCTGCAAGGCGCATCGGCGACGCAATGCACGCCCATCGTCACGACGCCTTCAACGCCGTCCAGAACGCGCGCGTCGCCACGCATGGTAGCCGCCGCATCGCCATCGACGATCCCACAATCGACCACTCGTGAAATCAAACCTATCACTAAACTACTCGTCGCCAATCGCGGAGAAATCGCTATCCGTGTCATTCGCTCCTGTCAGGAGCTTGGCATCCCCGTCGTCGCCGTCTATTCCACCGCCGACAAGGACGCGTTGCATGTCAGTCTCGCCGACGAGGCCGTGTGCATCGGCGATGCGCCGTCCGCAAAGAGCTATCTCTCCGTGCCCAATTTGCTCGCCGCGTGCGCGATTACCAAGGCCGATGCCATTCATCCCGGATATGGCTTCTTGAGTGAGAACGCCGATTTCGCAGATATTTGTGCGACAATGGGGATCACCTTTGTGGGCCCCAGAGCGGATTCGATCGTTAAGATGGGCGATAAGGCTACCGCTAAGGAGACAATGCTCGCCGCTAATGTGCCGTGCGTGCCCGGCTCTAGAGGCCTGGTCGACTCTGCTGAAGATGCCAGGAAGCAGGCGAATGAAATGGGATATCCGATCATGCTCAAGGCGACTGCTGGAGGTGGTGGCCGTGGAATTAAGATTGTGTGGGAGGAAGCTGATATTGAAATGGCTTTCAAGACGTGCTCTGCTGAAGCGGAGGCAGCTTTCTCCAATGGTGGCCTTTATATGGAGAAGTATGTGCAGGCACCGCGTCATGTTGAAGTGCAAGTTTTGGCTGATAGTTATAATAATGCCGTGCATCTCGGTGAGCGTGATTGCTCTGTTCAGCGTAGGAATCAAAAGTTGATCGAAGAGGCGCCCTCGCCAGCTTTGGATCCGGTGCTGCGCGAGAAGATGGGGACTGCTGCTGTGAATGCGTCCAAGGCGATCGGATATCGTGGTGCGGGTACTGTAGAGTTTCTACTGGACAAGTCTGGAGAGTTTTATTTCATGGAGATGAATACTCGTATTCAGGTGGAGCATCCGGTGACCGAGTGTATTACTGGTGTGGATCTGATTCAACAGCAGATTAAAGTGGCCGAGGGGTACGAATTGGAGTTGAAACAGGAGGACATTGTGCTACGTGGCCATGCCATCGAGGCGCGTATCAATGCGGAAGATCCGTTGCACAACTTCCGTCCGATGCCCGGATTGGTTTCTGGGTTTTTGCCACCAGGTGGTAACGGAGTGCGATGGGACGGTCAGGTGTTCACCGGATGGAAGATTCCGCCAAATTATGATTCGCTGCTCGGCAAACTGATCGTTTGGGCACCGACGCGCGCCGAAGCGATCAACAAGCTGAGGAGGGCATTGGGCGAAACAGCGATTCAGGGCGTGCCGACTACAATTCCGTTCCACATTGAAGTGTTGAGCAATGAAACATTCCAAGATGGATCGTCTATCTATACCAACTTTATCGAGACGGAGGGGATCCTGGACTCGCTCAAGGAAAAGGCGGAGCGTGGCGATGAGTAATCGAGATGGTGAAATAAACGAACTGTTTTTTTTGAAAAAAGAATTTAAAATGTATGAAAAGTCTTACAGTGGCTTACACAAGTGACATAATCGCGTACAATGATTGGCTCGCTGCCGCGTTCCAGCTGCAATTAGCGAACCGCGATGCAGTCAGTGTGTAGACTTTTGCGCGCGACAACTTCCATGCGCATTTGCCAACCTGCGGTGCCCTGTCTCAGCGCCCGCTTGCCAGCCCACACTGCAATCGCCATACGCTCACTATCGTATCGAGAATTCATCGCTCAAGCTCCTTCGTCTCTGAATCACAATCGCGCACAAGACGACACAGACAGTCATACACACATTCATCACGCAACCAACCAGGCAATCGTAACAAGCAATCAGCCCTGTTCCACGCACCCCCCGTCAACAGTCCTTTCCATCCTCACCAGCCTGCCGCTCCATCCCATTCTCCATGGACGACGCTACCGACCCGCCTGTCACTAATCCGCAAGTCGACGTCATGGACGTCTCCCCCGCCGTGCAGCCGCACATCCCGTCCACCCTCGATGACAAGGAGAATGAAATTCTGGACACAGATACCGCTCCACCCCTCGCCACCGTCAAGCCCACATCCACAGCACTAATCTCCCCAGAGGACGACAATCGGGAGACCGAATTCACCTATGTACTTCGTCGCTATCCCACCATTCAGGAGCTCAAGGTGCATTCCCCCTGGCATTGGTTCGGTTCCTTTTGCTGGCGTCTTCTAATTTTCCCCAAAGGAAATCAAAGCTCCAACCACGATCTCTCAGTCTATCTCGAGTGTGGCGGTCCGGAGCGTCCTCCGGATGCCAATCCCCATCCGACCACTGTCGCCAACGATGTTCATCATCCCCCCAATGGAAAGGAAGCGGCCATTGCATCCGTCTCCAACGCTTCCTGGAGTCGTCCAGCAAAGTTTTCCCTCCATCTCGTGCACCCTTCCTCTCCGATTGCCAAGAGGGCTATTGCCGCCAAACCGGGCGAAATTGTGGTCTCGGATCATTCACTCGCTGATTTGGACGTTTCCGATTCAATCGTTAATTCCAATACTGCCCTCCCTATTCGCGCTGATGTCGTCAAAGAAACAAATCACATCTTCAAGGAAAATGCTAGCGATTGGGGCTTTCTCGAGTTTGCACCCTTCTCTACATTGCAGCCATCACAGTATGCAGATGACGATATGAACGTGGTCATTATGGTTCGCATTCGACTTCAGGATTACCTAGCAGATTCGATGTTCAACTCGGCAACTTGGGACTCGAGGAAGGAAACAGGTTTTGTGGGCTTCAAAAACCAGGGCGCGACGTGCTATATGAACTCTCTCCTCCAGACTTTGTACATGGTTAGTGCTTTCAGAAAGGCTGTCTATAACATGCCGCTGCCAGAGTCTGGAAATGAGTACTCGGGATCGGAATTGTCATATGCCCTCCAAAAGGTTTTCTATGAGCTTCAGTTTTCGCCAACGGTCGTTAAGACCAAAAAGCTCACTGAATCCTTTGGTTGGGATACCACCGATGCATTTACACAACACGATGTTCAGGAGCTCAAGCTCATTCTGTGTGATGAACTCGCAGAGAAAATGAAGAAGATCGCCCCAGATCAGCCGAATACATTGTCAACTTTGTTCCAGGGAAAGCTTCTCAATTATATCGAGTGCATCAATGTGGACTACAAGTCGACTAGGGAGGAAGACTTTTCAGACTTGTCGTTGAACGTCAAGGGTTGCCGCAATGTATATGATTCGCTGGAGAAGTACACAGAGGTTGAAATGATGAGTGGTGACAACAAATATCGTGCCGATGGTTTTGATGAACTACAGGAAGCGCGGAAAGGTGTCAAATTCCTCAAGCTCCCTCCTGTACTGCAACTTCATTTGAAAAGGTTTGAGTACGATTTCACTCGCTATGCAATGGTGAAGATCAACGACCGGTATGAATTTGAAACAGAGATCGATCTTAGTCGCTTTGTGGAAAACTCGGATGGAACAGATATTTATTGTCTACATTCCGTCCTGGTACACATTGGCGATGTTAATGGCGGTCATTACCACGTCTTTATCCGCCCCGAAATTGATGTCAGTGACAATGGGCCCTTGAAGGCATCGCAATGGTTCAAATTTGATGATGAAACTGTGACTTCAGCGTCAGAGGAAAGTGCCGTGCAGGATAACTTTGGCGTTGGAGGGGAGAAAGACTTTTCTGGGAAGCGAGGGCCCGGCATGGATGACGAAGTCACAAACGGTGGTGTCAACGGCGGTCAAACCCCGCCACCGAGTGTGTTCCAGTCACGTAATCGGAACTATCAGGCGAAGCGCTTTTCGAACGCATACATGCTGCAGTATCTACGCAAGTCCGATATTCCGTACTTGCTGAAGCCAAAGTCCGATGCGGACGTTCCAAATGAACTTGGGGCAAGAATAATCAAGGAACGTGAAGAGGAAGAGCAGAGGAAGCGGGAAAGAGCTGAACAACATCTGTACATGAATATTGCAGTTGCTACGAACGAAAACATGATCACCCATCATGATGCCGACCTCGTTCAATGGGAAAAGGTCCGCCAGCTCCGAGTGAAGAGGGCACTGCAGCTTGGCGAGCTCAAAATTCGACTACAACATGAGGGGATTGTGCAAGATGCACGTAGAATGCGACTTTGGAAGTGTCTAGGTCGTCAGAATGAGACGGTCCGACCAGACACGCTGGTTGCCAATGGATTGGATGGTCAGCCGATCACAGATGCAAATAGTAGAGATCCATTAGCTCAAACGGGATACAATGTTCCTTTGTATTCTGGCAGGCATGGTTATTACGGCCATGATGATGTTGTGAAAATGTACGCTGAAGACTTCTGTTCTCCGTTTTGTCTTGGAGCAGGAGAAGCGTATACATCGTTCATTACCAAGCCGGTGGAGGCTGGGAAGGGTGCGTTAAGCAGCACTGGGAGCACTCTCTCTGATGATCAGACTATGTCAGAGAATGTGAAGATGGAAACAGATTCGGGAAGACACGGTATTAGTGAGAGTCCAGAATCTTTTCCACCGTTTCGTTTGGCTCTTGGGAGGGAAGTTCTCTTATTTGTCAAATACTACTCGCCTAGTCCTATTCCAAGGCTGCAGTGGTTGGGACATGTCGTTGTCGATCGAAGCACAACGGTTAGGGAATTACACCCCCTTCTGAGACGTTCACTGGAAGCTTTTCGACGCAAAGATGGCTCACTACCAAGTTTGGATGCAAACGCGGACATATCGGTTCACGAGGAGGTTTCTGCATCAAATATTTCTACACTTCCGCCGAACAGCAGTCTCGAAGACCAACGAATTCCGTTTGAAGGCGGAGGTGGTGGTGACATTTTGGTTTTCCAGAAGGCATATGTGCCGCAGAAAGTGGTGCGCACTGTCGATGGGGAATTGGATGACAGATCAAGACTCGAGGAATATGGATGGGATGGATTACAGGAACCTAGCCGGGGGGACGAAAGTGATCTTCCATTGGGTGGAAGGCCACTACCGACGGTAAGTCACTACTTTGAGTATTTGGCGTGCCGAATTAAGATCGAGTTTAAGGACAAGTCAGCTTTGGGTGGCCCTGATGAAGGGAAAACGATATTCTTTGAACTACTTAGGAAGGACACATATAAGACAGCGAGAAAGGTTTTAGTGGGAGTATTGGGAGATGGGGCCGATGCAGATTATCTTCGGTTGTTTGCGCATGACTTTCACCGAGAGGCGCCTGCGCAAGAGCCGCTGCGTATAAGCGACAATGACGAATTACGGCGAGTTATTCCAATGCACAATCTTGTGTCGACTGGACAGCCCGACTATAAGATTCTGTGGTATGAACGAACAGAGTACCACATTTCCGAGTTTGAGCACAAGGACGAAGTGAGAGTGGTGTGGCGACAAGATGGAGGTGCGAAAGCAACTCTGCAATATAGCATTGGATCACAGGAAGCGTCAGGGATGAATGTGACAAACGAATCTACGGTTCGGAGCAGTGATGGAGGGCTTGAAGACGCTGATGCAACGATGGGAAGTGATGGCGTTGGGACGAATGGTGGACAAGTTGTATCCGGGGACCAAGCAAAATCATTTTCGGTACTGGTTCCGCTGATGTCAAAGTACATTGACGTTATGGACCAAGTACGAATCAAGCTTCGAATCGGTGCGGATGTGGAAATCCGTATGTTTGAAGTGAAGAATAGCAAAATATTCCGATTCATCAATCCATCGGAGCCGGTGCCGCCGTTGATGACGGGCTCGCATGACTGCGGGGCAGAGCTGCGAGCAGAACCGGTGCCGGCGGATGAGAGCGAAGAGGCGCTGGGGGAAGAGTACGAATTGGTAACGGTTCTGCACCTTGCCAAGGACAAGCAATCGCGCAAATGGCACGGGCCAATATTCTTTGGGACGCCATTCGTGATCAAGGTGCGCAAGCAGGGCGAGCGCGTCAAGGACATCAGGGCGAGAATACAGGACAAGCTCGGCATTGCGGCGGAGGAGTTTGACAAATGGCCGCTTGCCGAAGTGGTTCAACTGAAGGTTATATACTTGCTGGAAATGGAGACAATGTATTCGCCACAAGCGCGTAATGCTTCGGTTGAATTTTGTTCGCTGGCCATCGAACATAAGAGTACTGCACCGGCGAAAAAGGCCAATCCGGCTATGAATCGGTATGCTGATAAACCGTTGAAGATTCGATCCTAGTTAGCTGGCTTATTATTCACCATTTGTACAAGGATGCCCTTTTTCTAAAGCTTGATCAAACGAAGGGCGATGTGGCGCTCATTGTTTTGCGTTGCAGAGCTGGGCTGGGCTGAACTGGACTGGACTGGACTGGGCAGTTGGAATGTGGTGGGTGCGGAGGGAGAGTTGGAGAGTCTGTTGTTTGCTTGTAAATGTTGTCCGTGTGGATTTCGTCTAGTTGGTTGTGGACCGGACCGATGGGGAGGTACGGTGGAGACGATTGTTTCAGAAACCATTACAGCGTCGACGCAGACAGCGAGTGGCGGAAGCGCGTGATACGTAGCACGACTGTGACATTTTCCACGCATGCAGCGGCGTTGAAACGTGGACTGTATGAGCGTCGCGTCGCAATCACTGTGTTACGTAAACTATTTTAATTCCAACCATGTCACCCACTCGCCAGTTATATTACAGATGCGAGTCTAAACTAAAAATACAAATCACTCGAGCGGATACAATCTCCCACTCTGCAGTCGAAACCTCTCCTCCGCATCGCCGACACAAGCCAATTGCACGCCTTGTTCGCCGCCGCCCTCGCGTCGCAATTCCTCGACCCACTCGTCCTGGACGCTTGCCTGCGCGCGCGACGCCGCCTCTGCACGCACGGCGGCAACGGCGACATCGAAATCTGGGCGCTCGTCGTCGCGCGCGACCGAATGATTGCGCAGCGTCTGCAATTGAATTTCCTCGAAGAATTTGGCCGACAATTCGAGGAGCGACTTTAGCGAAATGAAGCGTCTGGTACGCGGCGGAATAGCCTCGCATGCGCGTCGAACGACGCGCGGTATGACGCCATTTTCGATCACATCTCGCGGCAATCGTGCGAGATAACTGCGCGGACTGTCGGCGCATTGCAACACGGCAAATGCCTGTTCGAAAACGGGACGCGACTTGCCCGCGTGGATCGCGCGCTCCAACGCCTCGGCGACCGCGCCGTGCGGCAGACGCAAATGCTTGTGCAGCACGCGATGGTACACGCGCCAGTCGTGGTACATGTTGAGCATGACGCGCGCGCATGGCGTGTCGTCGGGCGTGTGTGTGGCGGCGTGCGGCTGGTAGGCGGCGAAGACGTCGACGCGCCACGGCGTCATGAAGGAGATTTGTACGATGTGTTCGAGAATTTGCGATCGCTTGGCGTCGGTCGGTTCGCCGTTTTCAAACGCGCCGATGTTGGCTGCGACTTGCGTCCATATGGATGGGATGAGCTCCTGACGCAGACGGGAGAGGCCTTGCGTGTCGCCGTCGCAGGTGAGCTGGTGGTGCAGGAGAACGAGAAAGTCGATGATGGCTTGGTGCATTTGGGGGAGAGTTACTTTGGTGAGGAAATCGTGCAGTTCGGGTGTTAGGCCGATTATGAATATGGAGGCGTCGAATAGGGTCGGGTGAATGGGCGTGTAATGACCGCTGCGTGCTGTTCGCCAGAGAATGTCGTTGATGAGGAGCGAGGTGGCGGTTGTGGGGTAGATGTTGAAGGCGGTGAAGGCGTGGTTTACGCAGAGCGATGTGGGGAGCTCGGCGGGGGTGCTATCGGAGAAGCAGAATCGTAGCGTGTTGAAGGGCTGGTCCAATTGGTGTGGAGTGTAATTGTGCACGAAGAGGGCGCTGGTGGTGTAGGTTTGACGGGGAGTCATGATGGATGGTGCGGATTGGGAGGGGCATTGTGTTGTGTTGGTGGTGGTTGTTGTAATTTGTAGCGATAGAGAGTTGTTTAGAGAAAGGAGGAGTGTTATTGAAGCATGTCGTGTCATAAAGGGGTTTGAATTTCGTGTGACATGATCTGTGGAAAACGGCTGCATGAATGAAAACCCTAAACTGGGAGGACCATGCGTGTCCACGTGGAGGGGGCCAAAAGGAAGGACAGATGTGGGATGGTGATTGGCGGTGCTCGTTTGAAAAAAGGCTGGAAAGCAGCACAATAGAGAGTAGGGGAGTTTACGGTTGAGGGAGGGACCCGATCGGACCGGGGCAGGGTGCAAAGCGGACAGCGGCTACCAACAGTTGAGAGAATGTGCGTGGGCGAGCGGTACACTTGCATCGGCAATTCCATTCGGTGCATCGTCTATTTTTTGCGCTCTTTTTTTGCGCCGTATTTTTTCGCGCCCTCCCAGACTCAACTCGCACTGTCAAAATCGCCCGTGTGCCCGCCAGACGTTTCGCCAAACTCGACCGCCGCAAGGCGACCGACCTGACGCGTCGCACAACTCCCGTCAGTTGTTCTCGCCCAGCTCAGCTCAGCTCTGCATCGCGCCGCACCGAGCTGCGTTGCTTGCACCGCGCCTAGTCGCACTAGACCGTTGTGCGCGCGCACCCGCCAACCGCACTCTGCCGCACCCCAATCCGTGCCCGCGCACACCGCGGATCCAAACCTATCATTCGTATATGCACAACGCATTGGCACCCATCGCTCGTCGTACCTCCTCCACTCATCCGTATCCACTGCACGGCGCCAATTCCGCCCGCCCGTCGCGCCGCCACTGCCGCCGCCATGGCCGCACAATCGCCGCACAGCTCGCGCTTCGCCGAGCTCGTCGAGGCCCTCAAAGTCGAATACGACCGCCTCTCCAATGAGAATGCAGGCTTCAAGGGCATTCGTAGCGAATGGTCCCGCAAGGTCGAGGAGCAGGCCACAGAGCTCAATGCAATGCTCAATGAGATCCGCGATTTGGAACGCAAGCATCAAGTCGTCAAGGAACAATATGAAGCCGAAATCATGCGTCTCAAAGGTCAAACCCCCGCTACCGCTCCGTCGCAGCAGCCCCCGTCCATTCCGCCTACTTCCCAGCTGCCCAATACCGCTACCAATCCGGCAAAACGTCGCGCTCCAGGCGCTCCTCCGTTGCCAGATTCGACCTCGCAGATTCCCTCGTATACGCCCAATCTGCCCCCGGACCAGGCCCTTCCAGGTATGTTTGCTTCCCATTCCATGCCAGCTCATCCGCTTCCTTCACAGCAGCCCCAGCCCTCAAACTCCTCCCGTCTTCTTGGTATCTCCTCTCTGCCCTCCGCTCCGCCCGTCGGTCCCGCTCCCGCCTCCATTCCCGCTATCAATCCCGCAGGTCCCAGCGCGATGCGCAGTGTTGCCGCATCGCCCTCGCTCAACAAGATGCATCCGATGGGCAATCTCATCCCGCCCAATGGCACCGCGTCACGCGACCCCAATACCTTGCACACCATCAAGAAAGATCCCTCGCTGTCGATCACTCAATCAATGCCCGGCGGAGCACTCGGCCCCGCTGCCACCTCCAATGGTCCCTTTGCTGCTAATCGTACCACGATGCCGTCACAGCCCAATCCCACCGCTCCCTCCGCCAATGAAGATGACTGGAAAGTGTATCAAGGCCGTTCCGCCAATGGTTCGCTCGTGAATATGAAGGTTTCGCTGCAAAATTCGCTTCCCCTTGACAGCGTGGTGTGTTGCGTGCGTTACAGCTGGGACGGTCAGTTCTTGGCTACCGGATCCAATCGAGCTGCGCACATTTTTGACGCATCGTCAGGTCAGAGCGTTGCCACCTTTTCAAAAGATACTGGAACGGAGCGTGAAGACGGTTCCTCAACTGATAGTTATGTGCGTGCCGTTTGCTTCTCGCCAGATGGCAACTGGCTTATCACTGGTGCTGAGGATCATGTGGTCAAGGTGTGGGACGTGCGGAATCGGAAGGTGAAGCATCGATTGGTCGGACATGATACGGACATTTATTCAGTGGACGCCAGTGCCAATAGTCAATTCATCATTTCAGGATCGGGCGATAAGAAGGCCAAACTGTGGAGTTTGGAGAGTGGTAAACTGTTGAGCACACTCGGAGAGGAGTATGGACCGACCGATGGGATCACATCAGTTTCGGTGAGTCCGACGAGTCAACACGTTGCAGCTGGGTCGCTTGACAAGGTGGTTCGCGTTTGGGATGTGGAGTCGAGTCGTTTAGTGCGACAGTTTGAAGGCCATCGAGATTCTGTGTATTCAGTGGCGTTCTCGCCAGATGGACGTATGCTACTGTCTGGATCGTTGGACAAGACGCTGAAATTGTGGGATCTAGCGGCGTCGCAGCCGTCGAGTCAGTGTCGTCTATCATTTACGGGTCACAAGGACTTTGTATTATCGGTGGCGTTCAGCCCGAATGGACGATGGTTAATTTCTGGTTCCAAGGATCGAACGGTGCAATTCTGGGATCCGAGGCAATCGACAATGTGTCTGCTATTGCAAGGGCACAAGAATTCTGTGATTAGCATTGCGCACAATCCAGCGAGTAAGTGTCTTGCCACTGGATCGGGCGATTGTCGTGCAAGGACTTGGCTGTACTCATGATGAGGTGTGGGCGAGCACAAGGGAGCACAGCACAGCTCAGCTCAGCTCAGTTACTGCAGAAACGAAGCGTTTCAAGGCCATGATTATGGAAGTGTAATGAAGTTGCGCAGCGACGAGAGCGGCGCATGGTAGTGGCGATGCGACGCAATGCGACGCAATGCAATGCAATGCAATGGTATACAATGCCACTCGACACAAGGCTGCTTGGCTCGACATGGTTCGGCTGCACCCCAGACTGACTCAACTCGATTCCACAATGGTGTATATTGGGAAGCGTGGACAATATAGTTTCTATCTACGTAGTGTACATACACAGTTTAGCAGCAATAACTGTACACGTGTAGAGGTATGAAAAGATGATGTTTTTGCGGGTTTGATGAGTCCAAATTTCGATCTGCACGGCAGTAATTGACCGCCCTGAATTGACGCAGTAATCGAACCGTTGAACAACACTAGTCGTGTAGAAACGCCGCTCCCTCTTCTCCCCCGGAGCATTCCGCATTCATTCGTTCGTTCGCTCGCTCGCTCCCCAGTCTAGTCACTCACCCAGTCATGGACACCGCTCGTTTGTCCGCTTCTCAGCGTGCCTCGGTCGAGTACCTCAATCTCGTCGACCAGCTTCGCATGGAATTCGAACGCGTCGTCAAAGAGAACAAGCAATTCAGCGAGGTGCGCGACACCATGCAACACAAACTAGAGTCCCACATCACAGAGCTCACAGCACTCGAACGCAAACTAGCAGACCTCGAGGAGAAGCATCAAGCCCTCAAAGAACAATGTGAAGCTGAAATCTCCCGCTTAAAAGGCCACCCGCAACAGCGCATCCCGCCCGTCCCGCAGCAGCCGCCACCGCCCATGCAGCTGCCATCCCAACAAATGTCAGCCCAACAGCAGCCACGAATCCACCAAATGCCCCCGTTACAAGCGCATCCCAAACAGGAGGTGCAAATGATGCCGCGCTCCGTCGGTCCCTCCCTCCAATCGCTGCCGGCGCCGCGCGCACAAATGATCCCCGAAGCGTCCTCGCAAATTCCCCCGTACCCCGCCGCGTTGCAGACCCCCTTCTCCGCCGCAAGATCCATCCAGTCCCATCCGCATCAAATCGCGCAGCCACCGCATCCGCACGCCTCTATGCCCATGCAGCCCAAATTCCCCCAGCGACTCGCCGGCCCCCCCGCCCATCCCCAGCCCCAGTCGCTCCACCCCGCCCAGCCGCTGCCCTCGCCCTCCGCTATCGGTCACAGCGCCACAAACGTCCCCTCCATGATGTCAAACCCCATCCAGAACGACCCGCGCGCCACCATGGCCATGGGCCCCTCCCCGAAACTCCGCTCCGCCGCCATCATGTCCGCCTCGAGGGAGGCAGACCTCATGCAGCACTCCGTTTCTGTGAAGAAAGATCATGACATGATGCAGAATGCTCATGCTGCACAACCACCCATTTTCGGTCCCACCCCGAATGGTCAAAGTGCCATTTCGCCCTCCGCTAATCGCCATCCCACATTGGCCAATGCGAATCAACCTGTACAGCAGGATGTAGATGCCGATTGGCGTGTCCTTCGTGGTCGCGGTGTGAACGGATCCATGGTTAGTATTAATGTCTCGTTGCAGACTACTCTCCCCCACGACTCGGTCGTTTGTTGTGTTCGTTACAGCTGGGATGGTCAGTATCTTGCAACTGGTTCCAACCGTACCGCTCATATTTTTGACGCTACCAATGGCGCTAGCGTTGCAACCTTCTCCAAAGATCCTGTCGCCGACCGCGATGAGAATTACTCAAATCCAGATAGCTACGTTCGCGCCGTATGCTTTTCACCCGATGGAAACTGGCTCATTACGGGCGCAGAAGACCATGTAGTCAAGGTGTGGGACATTCGTAACCGCAAAGTGAAGCATCGTCTTGTTGGACACGACACCGATATCTATTCAGTGGATGCTAGTGCAAACAGTCAGTTCATCATCTCCGGCTCGGGCGATAAGACGGCCAAGTTGTGGGGCCTGGAGAGTGGAAAGTTATTAAGCACATTGGGAACCGAGCATGGACCCACCGATGGTATTACATCGGTATCAGTTAGCCCCACAAGCCAACACGTTGCCGCCGGTTCCCTTGACAAGATTGTGCGAGTATGGGACGTCGAATCAGGTCGCCTGGTTCGCCAATTTGAGGGCCACTCCGATTCCGTATATTCGGTTGCCTTTTCGCCGGACGGACGTATGCTATTGTCCGGCTCATTGGATCGCTCGCTGAAACTATGGGATCTAGCTGCTAATCCGCCTTCATCGAGTCAATGTAGACTATCATTCACGGGCCATAATGACTTTGTGCTGTCCGTGGCGTTTAGCCCCAACGGTCGATGGCTCATATCTGGCTCGAAGGATCGAACTGTACAGTTTTGGGATCCGAGGCAATCGACAGCCGGACTCGTTCTGCAGGTCCATAAAAATTCTGTCATAAGCATTGCGCACAACCCGGCGACCAGTGCGCTCGCAACGGGCTCCGGTGACTGCCGTGCGCGCATGTGGAGGTATACATGAGCGTGATACAAGACCTGACCTTCACCCCAATTCTCTATTTGCTTGGTTAACTATTATTTCAGAAGAATAGTTCCCTCCCTGTATCCTACGACTCGAATTGTTCTCCTTCGTGAGTATTAGTTTATGGTGACGACAGTTGTATGTATCTTCTCTTCTTGTGCAATAGGGAGCATGTTGTAAAAAGGAAACACAAGACTTTCGTTGTCACATAATATATACACATAAAGACGCCGCAACTGCTTTGTTACTACTGTCATCAACGCTGCTTGCTTTTTCCAATCCTGTCTACATCAGCTGATGCACTTTCAATGCGTGCAAGTGCTGCCGCAAATCCAGATGTGCTCTCGTTAATATCCACTGTACAACTAGACTCCATTCTATCCGCGCCCCGTCTAGCTATGGAAGCAAGTTTGGGACTTGCCTCGATTCTTGCAGACAATAGCTCTGTTCGAGCCACCCGATCAGAGAAGCCCGACACCGCAAAGTCTTCGTCACTATCCGAATCCGAGTTTGTAACATTCACTATTTTTCGTTTTCGCTGAGAACGTGTCCGCGGCACAGATAAAACATCGCCCCGACCCTTCGGCTGTTTTCCGACTGGTGTGCACAGCGTATTCGCTTGAGGTTCAGCCGCCTTTCCAATGTCGCGCTGTGTTCCTGAGCCATCCCTCCTTGCTGAAGCCCGCTTTCTTTGGTTGCCCTTCTCTGCACGAGCCTTGTTCTTATCTTGCGATACAAACTCCAATTCATGAATGATCTCCGACCGCACTTGCGCATCAGCGATGACAGTTTTCAAATTTTCCTTATACGGTGTCAACAATGTGCAAATGCACTTCATCAGAGAACTCAACAGAGATGAACGCTCTTTTTCGAGGTGGTGGCGAAGTTCCAATAATGCCGGAATAGTCGTCTCCCGCAATTCAACAAACTGAAGTTTGTTCACCAAGCTTGCTTTCTTGGCATTATTCAAAGCTTCAGTGGTTTTGGCCGCGTTATCTGTAGTATTCTCCTCCCCATCGGCATCATTTCCGACGCTCTTCACAGCGGATCGAATCTCTGAACAGCAAAGTAACATCAGAGTATCATCTAGGACTCGAATTACTGCACTACTAGACAGTGGCAGTTTTCCCTCTGCAACAAGCGCTATGATGTCGCTCCGGAAACGGCCAGACAGGCGTAATCTTTGATCGACAGACATCCCTTTCAGAAATGCTTGGTAAATCTTCTTCCTCTGTTCTTGAGCATCCGATTCACTTTCGTTCATTTGCTTCTTTTGCAGTGCAACCGGAAACTGATTGTATGTAGAGCAATCGGTGCAGTCGTTCAATACAAAGATAAGTTCCACAAAGCAGACTGCGAGAAGAGATTGATTCTTCTGCGGAATGATATCTAAAATTGCATATTCAGCAGTTCCCCGAACAGCTTGTGAAGAATCGAGTAGGCACTTGACAATCTCGTAAAACACAGGGCCACTTCGAATCTTAATGTAGTCTTCTTGAAGGAGTCCAATTAAAGAAGAAATGACTTGAACACGAATGAATTCGGACGGGTCTGCAAGGAGATTAGCCAACCTAGGGATGTACGGTTCGACAACAGCAGTATACTGTCGGCATAGATCACAAAGAACTACGACCGCGTTATTGCGAGTTGCGCTGGTTGTGGCATTTTCAAGTTCGTGTACAAATACGGATAGATAACGTCTCGTAAGCGCTTCACCCATCTTCCGAGATGATCTACCCTTCTTTGAACCTCGAGTTATTCGACCCTTTGCAGAATCGTCGCCCTCACACAGGCACAATTTTCCCAGCGTAGTCAGAGCGAAAGCACGCGTCTTAGACGACTTCTGAACGTTGCTGGCAAGCGCTTGCACATAGGTCGCAATGGCAGCTGGTGGCTCTCTGGACAACTTGAAGGAAACACAAATACTTCCCACAGTCGTTAATAAGGATATATTTCTTCTTTCTTCCATGACGTCTTCTGTGTTCAAAAGATGCTTCTCACATCGATCTAGAAGCTCACTGCCAATTGTATTATCCAGAGAAGAGAGTAACTCGACAACAGCAGGCACAGAATCAATCCAGTCGTAACGCTTCCAGTTTCCATCAGTGAACAATATCTCGCGAGTAGCGGTAGCAAGTTTCTTCTTATCGTTGTCATCTAAAGTCGGAGCCAGCATACCAGCTATCTTGCATGCACTTGCATTCAAATGTTCGAAAACCTCTTCCAAGACAACGCTTCGTCGCACCGTCTTCGTCACGGCGGATACTTTACCAGAACTTGCAATTTCTGCTAACATCATCCAAGCGCCAGTGTGTAGAGGTGAGCTTCCCTCAGTGTCATCACGCCCCGCAAGTACGGTTTTGCTAAGATATGAAATTTCACGGCTTCCAAAGACACCTTTCTTGCATAATGTTACCACAGCCTTGCTGCAAAGCTCCATTTCACGAAGGCGACTCCCTCCCAAAACTGCCAGAAACATGTCTGATAAATTGTACACTTCTTCCTCTGGAGAATGCTTCACCTTTGATTGTCGACGAGTTGTCATCTGAGACAGTAACACAGATTCGATTGACTTGAAGCACGCTTCTTGGCAGCGGGCATCAGTGTCGGTTGCAAGCGGCAGTACAGCCTCTGTCCAAAGGGAGAATAATCTATTAAGCGAGGAGGAATGCACGGTACCTGACGCATCAAGCAGAATAGAAGTGAGATGTGAAATTGTGCATATTCTGACGGTGCTCACTGTGTCAAATGAGCGTTGTCGCAAAAGAGTGACGAGCTGAAGGTACTTTGGTACGGTTGTCGCGGACGATTGGTTATCATCAGCCATTACATTCAAATCACCCGCAGCGGACGTAAGATGACTGTGGACAGTCACACCGACGAGATCCACTGCTGCCTTTCGGACACGCCACTTTGGATCTCGTAGTCTGGACTGAATCGAGAAGGCAATTTTCAAAAAGTGCGGAAGCATAAGTTGCAGAACATCGGACTTGAGAGATCGCAGTGCCTCTGCGAGGGACGCAAGGGCCTTGGTGCGAACGACAGGTATTTTATCGGCGCTACGACCCGACAACACGTTGAGTAAGTGCAGTAATGAGGAATTATCAATTCCAGATTCATCAGGACTCGAACGCCAAGCGATAAATATTGCAACGAGTTCTGCAGTGAAGAGACGAACTGCGTAGCGTGGATGTCTCGCTAGACGTGGTAGAGCTGCACGTAACGCGCCATGCACAGAGTTGGGCGCCTTGTCCAGGACGATAAATATAAGATCTGAAATTGCTGTGCGACGGTCCGCCCGTTCAGGTGCATGTTGCACTGCTTTGATAAGAAAATTGGCGATGGGAAGTTGGGGTTGTTTTGGTAGAGAGTCGGGAGTCGTATCAGATTCGGTACACGGCTTGGGGCTTGAGTAGAGCTTTGCCTCGAAGGCTGCGGTTTGGATGAGTAATTCGGAGAGGGCTTTCCTATTGGCAGATGGAAGTTGTGTTGACACAAGCGGGAAAACCCTCTTGTATATTACGCCATTAACCTTTGTTGTGGCCGTTTGTAACAAGGCGGTGGAAATTGACAATGCGGCTTTGCAGATAGCTTCGAGATGGCCACTGGACAGAAAATGAGCAATTGTATCCACAATCGTTGTGGCGACGGAAGCATCATCGACATTGAGTGATTGAGAATTGATTAGAGTACAAAGGATTGCAGTGAAATCGAGAAAGAGCGATAGCGGGGCGTGCTGCTGCTCGGTAGATGTCTTGACTCTCGTGCGCACGAAACGAGTGGCGCAGCAGAGCGAGGTTGAGAATTGCAGTTCATCGTATGCGAGGGGAGTTGCTGACAGGAGAGCAAGGTAGCATGTTGCAGCTAGAAGTGATATTTGGCCAATAGATAGGCATGGTAAGAGGAGGTGTTTTAGATGACGATATGGAACATTTGAAGGGGTCGTTTTCAGGATTCGTAACAGTTTGTGAAGTTGAGATGCGGTTATTGGAGCTGGAGATTGCGGAGTGGAGGAGGAGGATGGAGAAGGGAGGAATGCGAATGGGTCGAGATTTGTTTGAGCCACCATTGTCGTGGGAGAGGGATGCAGGGCAATGGAAAGACGAGGTGGTGAGAGGTCGCAGAAAAGTGGTCGGAGGGCGTCGCGCGTACAGTTTAAAATTTCAAGTTGAAGAGATTTAAATAAACGAATGAAATGTGGACATGTTTTAAATAGTGATTGGAAGTTGAGAGCTTACAGAGGCGACAAGGATCGGGTGCAGATTATTGGTAGGTCGCTTCTGTTCGCTTCCACTGGTGGGGCGGCGGAAATGGTGAAAAATCAAAGCTCAATGATATATGCATTTGCGTGCAGTTGCAGCTCATGTGCATACGGCACACATAATCATCCAACTGAGCTCGTTGCCAACTCAAACAGACATCTTGGTTGACCGTTGTTGCAGCGCGCGCACAATCAGCAACAACACGCACGCTACAAGCTTTGCGCACACGGCACGGCACGACACGACACGACACGACACAGTGCGGCACGGGCCGGGGGCATTGACGCGCAATCAATTTCGACGGACAGGGACGCACGTGTCAACACAGCAGAGCGCGGGGCGACGCATCGTTGCGCTAGCATGAATCGCGGCGAGGAGGAGGCAGTTTCCACGGCGCCGGATGTGGGAGCGGAGGGTGGCAGCGGCAGCGGTAATGACAGTGGCGATGAAGCGCCGGTATTGCGACGCACATCCAAGGTATCATTTCCGACGACGCAGCCGACGTCGAGCGGCGACGTTCATTCGCCGGCGCACGAGAAAATTCTGTCACGAAAGCCGACGCCGTTCAATCAGGACCTCGCGGCTACGATCAAGAGCAGTGGCATTACGGCGCTGCTGACGGGCGAGGCGGCAGCAACAGCAGGCGACACGGGCGCCGCCGCGTCGCATGCAAATGGCGATGAGGAGGCGGTGGACGCATTGAGAGAGCAGGACAAGGGCGCGACGGAAACTGTGCAGGAGCAAGTAAATGGGATTGAGCCAGAGGAGGGTGGCACGGCGGCACCGGTGGAGGAAGAGTAAGTGTCGGCGAAATTTTTTCGAGTCGGTGCAATTGGTCGAGTTGTTGAGTAAACTGTACAGAAACCAATTGTTGGAAAGCATTGCGTTTGGAGCAAAGTATTTATGTGCGCACATCTATTCTTGTCAATAGGAAACCAAAGCGTATGAGCGATTGGCCATGTTGTATAATCTATTTATACATGTGAGGGTTGTTGAATTGCGCAAATTGCTATGAAACAAGCGCTGCTGCATGACAGATTTACAGTAAAATCTGAAAATAGCTCTGCTGCATCCTCGTCTGGCCTGCCATGTCGGTTTGGCGGCTCGTGACCCCGCAATGCACCGTACGGCATCATTGTTACGTTCTGTACATCCATGCACGCACACCCCCATCGCCCCCTCCACCCTGCGTAGTACCGCCTCCGACTCAACTGCTCTCGCATGTGACGTACGTTTCTTCGCACAGCGTACCATCCGCATCCCGCAACTGCACCACCCATATAAACAATCTCAGCCCACGCCCATGACGCACCGCAGTCGTCATTCGCCCTCCGCCGTTCGCAATGACCTGCTCGCCAGCCTACTCACCGCTCGCCGTCAACAAGCACGACATTCGTTTCCTCCTCGACGCGCACGCGCCCCAGCCACCCACGCCCTCCCTCGCCCGCGCACTCCCCGTCCCCGCCCCCGCTCCCGCCCTCCGCTGCAAGCACTGCGCCTACACCGCGCCCGCGCGCGACCAATTGCTCGCGCACGCGCGCGCCGCGCACAAGATCAAGCCATTCGCATGCCAGGTCTGCGACAAGACCTTTGCCGAACGTGGTAATGCCAATAAGCATTACAGAGTCGCGCATCTCAAACAGCGCAACCATCGATGTCAGACGTGCGATCGCTGTTTCGCATTTCGTGACGGACTCAATCGACATATTTCTATGGTGCATCTCAACCAGCGACCGTTTGAGTGCAATGAATGTATGTGCCCCAAGGGGCCGCATCCGCGCTCCATTGCTTGCACACACATTTGTGGAATGCGTTTCAAGCAAAAATCACATCGCAGACGGCATGTGCATAGCGTGCATCAGGCGGCTGGTCGACGTTCCGTGTCACAACAAGCGCCTGCTTTCTTTGCCAATAACGCGTCCAGAGTGGTGGCTATTCCGAACCAGTGGACACGACAACTATCCTTGTGTAATCAACTTGTTAATTCGCCCAGACAATAGAGCGTCTACATTTTGCATTGTCTACTATTAGCTCGCTGAAGATAATAAATTTGACGAATTGAGCTAGTCGAGTGCCAGTCTTGTTCTCTAGTCGAGTGGTGGAAGCGAAGCGAGGTAAGCGGAGAAACCTGCAGGTTGCAGATGTAACCTACTGCGTCCACCTCGTGAGACTGTGTTCAAATCGTGGTGCGGACGTGTGCGGTGCAGTGCAGTGCAGCACAACAGGGCGCTCGCTGTGAGCGCGCGATCAGCAAGTGAGTGGACGTTTTGAGTAAATCCACAAGACATGCAAAAAAATAACGACTTTTCCGTTTACAGTGTGGCTCAAAATAGAAAAGCTCGCTTGCGCTCGCGCGCGCAAACGACAGTTGCTCCAGCCAGCAGCTGTATTCTCACGACTCGCAAGCTGTCGCCTCGTCTCGTCTCGTTGGTTGCAAAGAGAGAGTACGAACAAACGACCGCGCCTTGTTTGTTATACACTTGCAGTCACTTAATACAGCTCGTGTATGAACCATGAGTGTGCCGACGAGTAATGACCATGACTAGCATTGGTTACATGTCTGCAAACGAATGGACGATGTCGTCGGCGGCAGCAGTGGCAGCCTTACCAATTGTATAGCAATGCATGTATACGTGGGAAGCAAGCGGGTACTGTATATGGGAAAGCGTGCAGGCAAGCATGCACACAACACTGTTCACCGATATGCAAGTGCAGCGCAGTTTAGCGCACGTGTATCAGACGTACGTCAATTCTTATGTGTATATGCATGCATGCACAAGAGGACCGTGCGGCCATTGCAGCCTGTTCTAATCAGCAGCGCCGAGGCCGCGTTGCAGTTACAATTGCATCCAAGTGAGGCAATCAGTCGGTCGGTTGGACGGTCGGCACCCGTGCGGCTCGTGCGAAAACCACGTCAGGAATGTGCGCAAAATGACGCGCGTCGCTTGCCAAATCATGCATGCGCATTTGTCGCGCCGTGCAACCTGCACATCGCATGACGATGTTTGTGCACCGTCGATGCACAGTGCGCATGGATGCTAATTGGTAAGCACTATGCGGCGCAGTGCAGTGTCAAGCGGCGCAGCGCTGTGCGGCGCGGCGCGGCGCAGTGGTGGACTGGACCAGACCGGACTAGACCGGACCGGGCGATATCCCAGAATAGAATGGAACAGACGGAGGGAGAGCGGCGCAGTGTAACGCATCATCGGTGATGCTGCATGGCGTATGTTGTAATGGGCGTATGACGGCCACGAGTGGCGGGATGCAAGGTGAATGCATGTGCCACTGAATGGAGGCGGGCGCGCGGCGTGCAGCTGTGTGCTATTTTTGAATGTGGGACATGTCAAGGGGCTGTTAGACGCGTGTGCACCGCTGCCAATTGATTGGCCTGTGTGGTATTTTTGTTGATTTGTATTGTAATGCTATCATCGTGTTGGAGACTATTATACACTTTGCTGCCGTTGGCAAACTGGTCATCTTGCTGACGGCTGGCAACTATTGGCGGTCTCGTGATCGCGCGCGCGCACGGGCGGGGGAACGACAAACATACGATACGTTGACAATGATGTATGTTGCCTGGCAGAGGTTTTCGCTTCACGCCCGCCGTTGTATAATACGCATCGAAGGGTAGTGATGCAGCTTTTGTGCTCATTGTGTGTTTTACAAAACAATTGACAAGAGCGACTTTTAATTAACGTATTGATACTTTGTGCTCGTTGGACGATTAGCAAATCATGTACAGTTTCCAATTGTAAATAGACCGCCCACCGCTTGCAACGTTGAACAATAGCCGACTAAGTAGCCTCGAGGGTAGCGAGGTAGGTAATGGTCTCGAAGCGCCTAGCAGTTTGTCCATTTTATTATTTCGCAATACCGCCAAGTCGCCATGCGAAAGATGAGCGAGTTGGGAGGGGAAATGGCAACTGCTACGACTGCTGTATTCGTCATACGACTAGAATTAAAAATTTTCTTGCTGTGATTCCGGCCGCGTGAAATCTCGTTGCATTCTGACCGTTGTCGTGCACGGGGGAGGATGATCTCGTCGAGATGCGCGCGGCTCACATGGCGGGCAAAATCCACTTGAGCGCGGCGCAATCCTAGCGTGCGCGCGAAAAAATCATGACAACATTTCACGTACCAAAGGTGCCATCTAGCGCGCAGCGAAATCAATTCAGGAATCAAATCTCGTCCAACCAATCAGCACACAGGACGGTCTGCACGTAGCCAACCATCTGTGTGGAAGCGCTTCGATTCGTTACGAAAATGTGTCAGTAGCAAAACACAATATCGCTTACAACTGGCGTCGAGCGCCGATTGGATACGTGTACACCGGCGTTATGAAGATCGTTTGAAAATATCTGACGTCACAAGGCGTGCATGGCACCAATGAATGTAAGCAGACACCCCGTTGTGACGTGGTGTGACGTGACACGATCATCACACCGCGCACTGACATGTCACTGCATACGTTTCAGCACGAACAATCGACCAATCAACAGCCGCCTGGATTTGGATACACTTGGCTACATGGCTGTCGCCCATAAATTGATTCGTTAAGCAGCCGCCAAAAAATTACACGATTTAACTCTACATATGATGCCTTCGCAAGGGAGCGTATAACCAACTCGCCGCCGCGGACAGCACATCCCCAAAAATCCTAGAAAAAACAATCATTCATACTGTAAGGCTCCAATCATACACCGGCCAAAAGTAACGCATACTTTTCCACTCCACCGTATGACAATCCACTCGACAGGCCACATCTGCCCAGGCCGCACTTGACACATAATCTATGCAACTCTTCTCCCTTTATCAACCGTCCCCAACCAGCATCAAATCTTCGCCAACTGACCCCTCCGCCGTCCATCACCTAACCGACCAACCAACCGCGTCGCACCGCACCGCCCCATCCTTGAGCCCCGAGATCCCCTCCTCCGGTTGCCCGACCGAATCCTCCCGCCATGGTCGACGCCGCCACCCTTGGTTTCCTCCAAGTGCTCGGCGTGGGTGTCGTCGTGGGCACAATTCTCATCCTACTTTTCAGCTATCTTCGTCCAAAAGTTCCCGACGTGTATAACCATCGTCGTCTACTCAACACGTGGAAGTCGTATAACAATTTCAACGTCTCCCGTGTCGGCGTGACCGAGCCCGCCATACCTGACACCTTCTTCGGTTGGATTAGCGCCACAATCGCGACGACCGAAGATGAGATCATTCAGAAAATTGGTCTCGATGCAGCCGTCTTTCTACGTTATCTGCGCACCTGTTTGCACATTGTCGTCATACTCGCTCTTCTAGGCGCCGTCATTCTCATGCCGACCTATGGCACTGCGGGTAACAAAAACCTCCCCGAAACTGACGATCAGTTTGTAGAGGGTCTTCGTGTCATTTCCTTGGCCAATGTTCCCTCGTCTGATTCCAGAATGTGGGCAACGGTCATCATTGATTTCTTTGTTGCCTTTGTTGTCGTCTACTTTATGAGAGCGGACTACAAGCACTACGCCATGCTCAGACGCAAGTATCGAACTTCAGAAAATCCCGTCAATTACACGCTCGTCGTCTTTGATGTTCCCGAGGAGAGCCGCAACGAAGCTGCCATTCGTGATCGTTTCGAACTAATGGTACCCGGCCAAATTTCAGAAGTCGTTATAGTTCGCCAATGCTCCAAGGCAAACAAATTGCAGAAAAAACTTGACAAGGCCATTACAAAGCGTGAAGTCGCCGAGTACGTCGCCTCGGTCAAGGAAGAAGCTCCTCAACACAGACCCGGTGTGTGTGGTTGTTGTCTCTGCTTCAAGCCAAAAGTGGATTCTGTGGAGTTTTGGACAGCCGAACAGGATAAGCTAGAGAACGAGCTTCGAGAGCAGGGTACTCTCGCAGATCCGTGTAACGCTGTCATCGTCATCATGTCTAACAAGCGTGCTGCTGCCCTCCTTGCGCAAGCCAACATGGCATCCGATTCAAGCGAATGGAATGTGGTGCGAGCAGCTGAGCCTAGTGCAATTCACTGGCCTGCTTTCAGCATTCCAGGCTATCAAGCTGATGTTCGTCGAATCGCCGTGTTGTCATTCATTATTGTTTTCACCTTGTTCTGGACGATCCCAGCAACCTTCATTGCGGGTTTATTCAACTTGGAACAATTGACTTCGCTTGGTGCCTTCGAATGGCTTGACTTTGTGCTGGATTGGTCCGAAGGGTTGCGCGCACTCATTCAGGGAGCTCTGCCACCCATCGTTATGTCGGTTCTTATCAGTTTGATCCCTCTCCTCTTCCGAACAGTGGTCTCACTGGAGAGGAACATATCTGCAGCTGTGATTGAGATGAAGACTCGTGATTACTTCTACTTCTTCACCATTTATGGCAGTTTCTTCGTGATTGTTCTTGGAGCCGCAGTTTTGGAGAAACTTCAGGATTTCATTGACGAACCAGCTTCTATCGTTCGGAATCTTGCTTCTGGTGTGCCTGGAAACGGTATATTCTTTGCCACATTCATTGTGCTCCAGACTTTTATCCCAATCCCGTTGCAACTCAGTGGAGTGGTGCGAGTAATTTTGCGTGCAATCTTGCTGAAGATGGCAAAGACGGAGAGACAGAAGAGGAAGGCACGATGTGGTGGCTCCTTGTTCCAATACTTCAGATATTTTGGTCAAGCCATGCTCATCATGTACATCTCGATTGTGTTTGCAACCATGTCGCCGTTCGTCACATTGATGTCTGTTGCCTACTTTGCTGTCGGCTATCTGGCATTCAAGTACATGCTTCTCTACAGTACATATGCACCTTGGGATGGTGGTGGTAACCTGTTCACGGGTGCTTACTGGGGCACAATGATTGGCTTGATACTGCAGCAAATCATCGTTATTGGAGTGCTTGGGTTGAAGGAGGCGCCAGCTCAGAGTATAATATCTGCAATTCCGCTGGTGTTGACGCTTGCAGCCACTGTATGGATCGATAGACAATATGGGCGCGTGTCGGCAGATGGAAGTTTGCATGACATGTTCCAGGAGTCCGCCAAACTGGACGAAATCCCAGTCCATTACAGAGGAATATATGACCAGCCGGCGGGTCGTATCAACCAGTATGAAAACTTGAATGGCATTGCGGAAATCAAGGACGTCTATTCTGAGGTTGGTGATGACGTGGATATGGATGGACTGCGGTCGGAATACCAAGACGACAACGTCGGGTATGTTCCTGACCGTGCGGCCGATCGCTCTGAAGTATAATCATTCAAAAGCGTTTTGAGTTGCAAAGCTGGTGCCCATTTTTCGACATGGTAGACGCGCCCGTTTGAGGTAAATATGATATATGTATAAACGTTTGCTAGAGATGTTCCATTCTACAGTTTGCTGCAGGTGATAGGATTTGATGCGCGATGGATTTACAACAACTAACAAGAGAGTAGCTAGAAAGCAACAGAAACTGGGCCTCGCAAGGTGTGACCGTTTGACAGATAATCATTGCAAGTGCTATCGCTGCGGGCAGGGAGTGTATGCAGATAATTGATAGAAGCAGCTGCAAGATGCTTTTTCTACCGGGGCAGGGCGTCTCGAAGACGGTGCAGTGCACACGACATGCTGCGGCGCACGCATATTTGTCGAAAGATGGGGAGATTGTCAATCTGGCAGTCTTGAGAGAGTATCAGTTGATTATTCAAGTCGATCGCTGACGACATCGGTGCACCTATTGTGGGCCATGCTGCAGCTACTGCGGATAGGCAGCCGGTTGGTGGCCATTCGGATATCCGGCGGGGTGTGGAGAAACTGGTGCGGGGTTATGCTCAGCTGTGTACGTACCGACAGGGTAGACGGAGGGTGCTGCAGGAGTAGTACTCGTGTTGAGGGTTGGTTGATACACTTGCACACCACTGCCGCCACCACCGCCGCCGCTTACGGAGGGCGATTGGGGGGCAGATGGCGGCATGTGACTGGGAGGTGCGGCATCTAGTGATTGGTGCGGAGATTGATCAATCGTGTCGGAGCTTGAGTACTGCAGATAACGGGCAGCGTCTGATGCGATTTCACGGAAGACGGGGTCTGGAATCTGGTCTATTCGGCGCCATTCCATGATGCGCACGGGCTTGGTCTTGTTGGGCTTTTCGGGATCAGGAAAAATGCGCTCGTTTGTCCAGATGAGAACACCGTTTGAGAGCTGGCCTTCGGCATACAAGGAGGTTATTGTGGCTCGGGTGTATGGGCCTTCGCGGTTGGGCTGGTCGGAGGGGTGTCTTCCAGGACGGAGGATGTACCATTGTGGGGCGGCTTCTTGCGGAAGAGGTTTGGCATGGCGGGTGGGAGTGAGTGAGAGCGAATGGATGGAGGGGTGAAGTGGAGTGGGGCAGGTGATGGAATGGTTGGTAATATTGTTGAAGAGCGGCGGGTCGGGGGTGTTGTGGGCGCAAGTGATTAAAAAGACCAGCAAGGTGTGAGAGTGAGTATGTAGAAACGTCATACGGCAACAAGGATGCCAGCAAGGTAAGGATGTACTGTAAAGTTCCACGTGTAGGAGGGTGCTGACAGTGAGCTCGGGAATGGGCAAATGCAAAGCATATGCGACGGGATGTGATAGGTTGTGGCTGAGTGGAGGTTGAGTGACAACCCTAAGTGGTGCTGGTAAGTTTTAGAAAAGATACGCATGTAATAAAAATGAAAACGCGTTGGGGAGGAAAAATCTGAGCATGTGATCTAGTTGCGAGATATTGTGTCATTAGACGACAACCACAGAGTGGGCAGTAGGAGAAGGCATCAACGAATGGGGAGATGGGAAAAAATTTGATGAAATATGATTGGGCGAGCGGCCACAATCGTGACCATTGTGATTACCAATCACATAGTGTGGACTGTAATGCACTGTAAGGTGTGACGCAAGAGATAAGTGTTGCAATACACGACAGCGAGAGAAGTGTCACTGAGCGCTACGGTGCGGAGCCGTATACGTTGTTTGCCCTTTGCTTCCGCACTCACTCGCTCGCTCGCTCACCTTCTCGTTTTTCGTCCCGCACATGACACCACACTAATCAAAGTTTGCACAGCTCGGCTTCGTTCTAGTCTCTGTTCTGTTCAGCTCTGCTCTGCTCAGTTGCACCGCACCACATTCACTGCCCCATGTTCAAAAATTTGCTACGCGTAGACCGCTGACTTGCTCATCAAAAGCACAGTTATCTGCGCTCACAGTCGCGCCCCATTCGTCACTTGAACACATTTGCACACTAGCGCCTGCAAGCGTACCGCCCACATCTGTCGCCCCATTCCCCACAGCACTCCCTGTTCGCCGTGCGGTCCACTCAACTCGCGTGCATATTATCCTTCCAACACCCGCCGCCCTTGGTCGCCACCCTTCACCTCATCCCGCTTCCGATGCGACATGGCGCACACCCCCGCCCCGTCTCGCTCCACCAAGAGCGACACCCCTAGCTCCATCTACGACCAGCGTCTCGACCATTCCAATCATCATTCGCGCTCGCCCTCCGACACTTCATCACCCCACGCTTCCCGACCCGCCAACGCCTCCCCGCGCACCGTCGCCCGCAATGGCCCCCACCCCCTCCATTACGCCTTTGCACAGGCCTTTGGCGAGCGCGCAGCCGACGCTGCACCCCCCGTCGTCGTGCAAGACGCTGACATGATTACCGCCGTTCAGTTCAACACCAGTAGCGATATGGTCGCGACCGGTGACAAGGGCGGCCGTATAGTCATTTTGCGTCGCGTCGCCCAGAACACACCCCCCACCCGCTCGCCCACCCTCGCCCATCTTCCCCCCATCTCGCCTCGACCGCGGACCCCCCGAGCCCCAGACAACCCCTCGGCTGATGAAAATTACGCCCCCATTTCATGGATCCTCCCGAGTTTCGCTTCTGGACACAGTTTCAAAGTCACGAACCAGAATTCGATTACCTCAAGAGTATGGAAATTGAGGAGAAGATTAACCAGATTCGCTGGTGTCGTCCGGTCCAGGGTGCACAGCGTCTCATTGCCACTAATGATAAGACTATTAAGATGTGGCGAGTTTATGAAAAGGAGATTAAGACTGTTGCTACTATGAGTCCCCCTTCATCACAATCCGCCTCCTATTATTCTTCAGTGTACAACAGTGCTACAAGGTCTCCTCAATCGCCACAGTCTCCCCAGTCTGCCGCGCTAGCAACACAGCGCGCTCAAAGTGCATCCACTCCGCGACGACATCCCGATGCCTTTCGCCTTCGTGTTCCGCGTATCGAAGTGCGTGGAAGCGTAATAACAGCCACGTCTCGAAGAGTTTTTTCCAATGCCCATGCCTACCATATTAATTCCATCTCACTCAATTCGGACGAAGAAACCTTTCTGTCTGCCGACGACCTTCGCGTCAATCTGTGGAACTTGAATGCAAGTGCTCAAGGGTTTAATATACTGGATATTAAGCCCGATAATATGGAGGACCTTACTGAGGTGATCACTTCAGCTGAATTTCATCCTACCCACTGCCACCTGTTTGTACATTCAACCTCCAGAGGTGTGATGAAGCTGAGTGACCTACGCGAATCGGCGCTTTGCAAATCATGGGCTAGACAATTTGAGGTGCGCGAAGACGCATCGGGCAGGGCTTCGTTCTTTTCCGAGATTATAGCGTCAATATCCGACGTCAAGTTTTCTCCCGACGGGCGATATATTCTCACAAGAGATTATATGAACTTGCGGTTATGGGACATGAACATGGAGAACGCACCGGTGTTAGTGGTACCAGTCCACGAACATTTGCGATCTCGGTTATGCGACTTGTATGAGAACGACTGTATTTTCGATAAGTTTCAGTGCAGCTTTTCCAGTGACGGGGGGTCTTTGTTAACGGGAAGCTACAACTCGCTGTTCCAATCGTATTCAGCGCTAACGGGCGATGGGGCGGCGGTAGAAGCGAACGTGGACTTTGTGTCAGGGTTGTCAGGGCGACAACATTACGCGGCTGGGGGGCTCTCAGCGGCATGCGCGACAAGTAGCATGGGCAGGGAAGCGGTAGACCCATCGCGACGGATATTGCACCTGGATTCATCGCCAGACGAGCAGATAGCGGCGGTGGCTGCCGGACCTGCTTTGTACCTGTACTATGGGGCGAGGTGATATCAAGTACCTTTGGAGGTAGTCGAAGATAATACAACTGCTAATTGTGAATAAAACACAGAACAAGGTCAAACCTGTTCAGAGACGGGATGACCACCGCAATTTTACTCAGTAGAATATGCAACGAACAAAAGTAAAACGTTTTGTTGATGCAACCCCTTTCGTGTGTTTCCACGGCGGAACACTTCAAACGCTAAAACCCTCTTTGCGTAAGCACACTTTGTGCGCTTCAATCAACGCTTTGCATGCGTCTTCCCCGTTCAAAACCATACATTCATCGCGCGCCTTCTTTGTATCTGGACATGCGCAGCAAATCTTCTTCGGCTTGGACTGCGACGCCGAATTGCTCGATTCAGCAACAGCTGGTGCGGGTGCAGGAGCCATTCTATTCTGAGAAAGGTCTACAAGTAAACACGGGCAAAATCCCTAACAATGCAGCGTACAATGGGTGATGATGCTCGGCTGAGATAAGCGAGAGAATTTGACGACGTTATGAAGTGTGACTGATCCGTTTAGCTGTTGTTCCACTTTGAGGATCGATTGATGTGACAGCGGCGCGGCGTCAATGTGACTGTGTAGGCTGCTGTTCGGTGTAGTACCACTGTGATTTGGCATCATTTCTGCGTAGAACGATTTCTGGAGAAAATTTTTCGTCGCAGCAGTCGACGACTATGACAACATCCGCTGGGTGTTGGTTACTTGTTGGCTTCCTGCGCCAACATGTTTCTACCATCGTTGTTGTTTTCATTGGTGCGTGTTAGTGAACCCTTAGAGGAATGAGCCATAATCAGCACAACTGGACGCCCCTGAACAACGTCATAGAACATATCGTCGTGCGTAACGTGTCCCACTGACGTCAACACATCCAGCAGCCATCTTTCCAATCATCAGTCTACCCAATGAGTGTGAACAAGCGTGCTCGCCCAGAGCCGATAGCAATTCTACGCGGACATACATCACCTGTGACAGCGCTTAGCATTCTACCCGATCCGGAGCAACCAGCAAGATATTTACTCTCAGGCGACGAGAGAGGCACGTTTCGATTATGGGATACACACTTGGAAGAAACTGTTTTAATCCAACATGCCCCCTCGCATGTTTCCAATTCGCCCATTCAGAGTTTCGCACAGGATCCGGCACTGGACGGACATTCGACACTTGTGCAGTACAAAAATGGATTTGTCAGACGCATCGACTTGGAATACAATGCCATGGAACTTGACGCGGAAGCGTGGCAAATTGCACGTGCTTCAGAATGTAATGGAATAGGATTCACGAGTAGCACAGACGGTATACTATGCGATAGTTTTTGCGGAATCGTCTATCTGGGACCAGGCGTTTGGGCGGGTCCGGTTGGTGAAGGAGAAGAAACAGGTATACTACGTGATGTCCGAACAGACAGCTCGATAGAAGCGCGATTCAAGATAACACAAGGGGAGGGCAGACGTTCCGGAATGCTCATGTCCATGTGCACTAGCCGGCAGGTTGAAAAGTCAATGTGCATGGAGATTCTGGCGGGGTACGAAGATGGCTCAGTTGCAGTATGGGACATCAGACGGGTGGATCAGCCATTATCGCAGGTGTGTGTCGGGAAGGAAGCTGTGATCAGCGTGGCGGCGCATCCACGCGGTAGAATCGGGATGGCCGGAGGCGGATTTGGAGAAATTGTGGCTGTAGGCGATACGGCGGGGACGATGGGTGTTTTGGAGCGGGGCGATATCAAGGCACAGGGTTTGAATCGCATCGTGTGGAGCGGGGATGGAAGGGTGGTGGCTAGCGGCGGTTGGAATGGAAATATCGGCATATGGGATGGTCGACGACGGAAAGATCGATTGTTGCGTCGTATCGGGTGGCTGAAATGGCACGCAGGCTCGGTGTTGAGCATGGGATTCGGCGGGGATATGTTGGCGACGGGCGGGAAGGATAGGACGATTGGGTTGTGGCGCGGTCTGTATTGACGGCCGGTTGGTTGTTTACTGATGGTTACGGTACAGATAAATAAAACAAGATGAATCCATACGATCGGATTGAATGGGTGTGTACAGATAGTTGGTTGATTGGAATGGGGAGGGGGCGGTTCTATGCGGATGCTAAAAGGGCGGATGTGAGACGGAGACCGGTTTGTTCATCGTCCATATCGTCGTCGGACAGGGTCTCTGGATAGTTCCATTGGTCAGGTGCGATGTTCCTGTTGTGACGCTTGAGGGCAAAGTCGAAGCCATACTGACGGAAGTGATGCGGGGATGGGTGGCGGACACGGGACGGAATTGGAGCGGCGAAGGCGGACAGAAGCAGGGCGAGGAGGCAGACGGAGAAGAGACGCATGTTGGGATAGAGCGGGTTGCAATTGAGGCGAGTTGAACGGGATGAGTTGGATTGTGCGGATTATAAAGAGACGGAAAGGAGAGTAACGGGCGGGTGGGCGGTAGGTAGGTCGGTCGGTTGGGAGGAGTGGAAGGAGAACGGAAAGATATGGGGCGAGAGTGGTGGATGAATCGCGAGGAGATTTGGGTTGTTGATGTATATGTTCACCTAGTCGACAGCGCAATGGTGGTTGCAACCAATGAATTTGGACAGATTGTCTGCATGGCACAGGCAGCGGATGAAGGGTTGAGCACACGTGTTGCAATTCGATGCAGCATGTTGAGTGAAATGATTGGCCAATGATGGAATATCCAGCCGCCACCGCCATAGATCTACAAACGCACCGTACTTTGCGTGCGCCGGTTACCGTTTTCACCGCTTGGCGCCCTTTTTCTCTCCAGGGGTACGTTACACGCCAAACATGTTCCGCACCCAACCACGCTGCAGACAGCGTGCACCTCGCCGCTGCCGCCCTTGTCCAACTCTTCATATATCGTTTCAAACTCAATGCTGCACTGTGCAGCACAATACAGCGCACCTACATTCATCCCACCTTGCAATTTCTCCATACCAACCAATACCATGTTGCCGACAACAAGCCTTCATATAAATCTATTCACACAAAAAACAAACAAATCTTTCCCGAATACTATAGTGCAATCATATGATGCGCTCTTTCCATCGTAAAATTCTTTGACCGCCTCCAGGGCGCCCCCGACAACACCCGTCGGTTAATGCTCATACCCACTCTATAAATCATCATGTTATTCCATGTGGCTTCGCGTTCGTAAGGAGTCAACATGCTCCTCTTCAAGCTTGGCGCTGCATAGGCTGCTGAGTCCCTCTTCGCCGCAGAGCGAGCGAAGCGCATAGATGGAAAACTTGAGTTTTTCGATATTTTAATAGGGAAAAATGTAATATTTGGGGATGCATAGGACCACAAACCAGTTACTACACGATTTCGGCACATATGATACCCATACGTGGAAATTTTGTAGCATTTCTGTGAAAGAACTGAGCTTCCTCGATCGTTTATTCGTCTCGCGAGGTTCGCCGGCGAGGTTTATACACGGTGGCTACTGTAAACTTTGCAAGTTATTCGGAAGAGATGAGATTCGGGTTCAGCGCGAAAGAGACATGTTATTCGTCAGAAGGCGAGCCGAAGTAGCTAGACTTGGTCCGTGAAATTGTGCGTTTGAGTGCAGTAGTTCAAATGTCTGCAGAGTTGTGCACAGAGGCTAGATCAGTCGATTCTATTACGGCCTTTTTCGACTTTTTCTCTGAGCCCGAGGAATTTCACATTGTTCTACCCCATGGTGTGACGACACTTGGGAGGTTCTCAGTGGCCAAGGAGAAACTGCACCCAGCATTCCGAAGCCACCTCGCCAGCGTAGCGACGGTTGTTGCGGGTCCGCACAAGGAGACACTGTCTTGCGTGCGGTAGATGAGATGGGAAGCACGATCGGGTCAGATAATGCTCGGCGATGGGACAAGCTATGTCAAACCCTTCGTGGACTGGTTTCCCCGGTCGCATCCCGGGATCAGAGGATAGCTCCCGAGATCGTGGAGAAGAGGAAACTAGGATAGAACCGAGGCAGTGTGTAGCTGTCCTGGTGTAACTAGCGAAGTAGAGCTTTATATAAAGGTGCGCTCCTCCCTAAGCTAGAGGGAAAAAGGCAGCAGCGTGCCGACTACTCTTGCCTTCCGGGTCTCCTCTCCAGTGTGGACATGTATCGCGGGCGGAGAAGGGTGTAAGTGAGAAAAAAGCGCTTTCTTTAAAGAGTAAACGGCACCTTCGAAGAACGCGGTACGTGCTCTGTATTCCTACCATTTTCTTCCGTCGAGCATCACCATGAACATAGCTACGGTATCACCTCCGCCGCTCAAGGGGATGCGAAGCGAAGAAGTAATCCAATTTGACATGGACTATGAAGCCTATCTGCGACATGTGGCGGAGGTAAACCAAAGAGGCGGGCGGTGTAATCCTATACACCCAACACGTTACAAGGCCTGTCTGGCTCCCGAATTGCTCCTGTCGATGATAATGATGAGGGCATTTGGAAATATTACCGAAATCGAAAACGTCACTGACGTACATGTGAAAGATTGGGTGAAGGCTCGTGCCCGCTACTCAGTCTATGATATTCCTGGACAACTTAAGAACGCGATCACTAAGGTACAGCTGCAGCTGGACTGGTCGGACCCCCAGGGATCATTCATGCAGTTTTTTGCAGACATATTGGCCGTGCTTCGTCATAACGGAGTTAGTCATGTCGTTACCGATTCTACAAGAACCCTGATATCGCAAATATTCCCAAAACTATGGCCCATTAGTTTTCGGGAAGAACTGCAGGGAGCATAAGAATATTGGTAGGAGGCAAGGAAAGGAGAATTAACGTTTTTTTATGGACGAAATCTAGAGGACAGCGAAAGAATTCGCTAGATACGTGTAGGACTTATTTCTCGCTGCGAAGCGATAGAATTCTCCGGAAACGGAGTAGCGCAAGCGACAACGAGGAAAGCCCCGATCCAGCGAGTACGCTGTAGAAATGATCTCCAATCGGCGGTGATCAGCCGGATTCCGAAAGGAGGAAAATGAGTAATACTCGAGGATCGAGTCCTGCAACGGCCTTCGACTAAGAAATCGGTAGAGTGGTAGAGCGGGTCTTCCACGAGATTCCTCCGACCAGGAGTATTTCGGTCTGCCGTCCCCAACCTATTTAAAGGTTAGCTGGGCTCGCGAATCCTCCGAACGGAGTATCTCCTTGTGCGAGTCGGACCGGATGGGGTGCGCGACTGCCAGCACCGGATCTGGTCTTACTACCTCGCGGTAGGAGTCTCCTGCACAGCCGTGACTCGGCGTCACGGCGCGTCGCGGTGTGTTGTGCGGTTCACGCGCGACGGAACACGATTGGGAATCGTAGATCTACTCTCGCGAGAGAGGTTGCGCGCTGAAGAGCGGTTGTAAGGCGCTTTCCAGGCGAATAGGATGTAGTCCACAATAGTGCTGACTTTATTGCATCCGTTGCGGTGAGTCACCGTACTAAATACGTTAAAGTCGGATCTCGGTTGGCCAGGACCGATGGTCCTGGCCAACCAGTGGGGTGGACCTTGTGGTCCCTACAAATTCCCCCTACACTGACACTTTTCGTGTACTTCTACTACAGTAAACTAATATTGACACTATAGCTAATAGTGTCGCTACTAGTGTAGAGTGACGTGTACGCGCGCCGGCGTACACGTGTGGAAAGGCTCGCGTCCCTGCTGTAACTCCGCGCTACTACACGTGTCCGTGAATTCGGGTTAAGATTGGCGCCAACCCTTCGGATCCATCGCTCGCTGCGCCCGTTACCTTTGTTCCCGATCCTTCAGCCACGTCCGTACGCACTCGCAACCGCTCAGCGATCCTCCCCAGCTCCTTAGCTGTTTTTGATGCAATTAATTTGCATGCTCGCCCCCTGCAGAAGCGCAGTGTCCCACATTCTCCCCTTCTTAATTGCCAAGCTCCTGCGCAGGCGCAGTGTTTTTCCATGTCACCTCCCCCAAATCCTCCGTTCTTAGCACCTTCCACTTCGTACTCCCATCATCCTTACGACCAGCAGGCGGAAGAAGCGACCACTTGGGGCGCTATGAGTTCGTCGCGCCACACCAGCAATGGTGATAATTCACGGCCTCAAACCGGTTCTAGCGGCGGCCTCGGTCCTGCAGCGCACCCTTTTGTAGCGCCTGCCCCACGCATTGACCCCGGTTTTTCAGCCGTGATGGAAGTCCTAGCCAGTGGTGGTGGGGATCCAAAAGATTCTCACCCGGGCGGGAATCCGTCTTCGTCACGCCCTCAAGTCTCTGATCCTCTCGCGGCTTACCAGCCGGATCGTTTCAGCAGGTCTGCGGGGCGTAGCCGCCCATCAATCCCACCTTCGGTCCCAGCTCCGGGGGTGGCTAGTGCGTCCTCACCTGCGGTTACGCAGCAACATCCTAGTAACTCGGGCGAGCGGGGTCCGGGCTCCCAAGGCGAACAAGGAGGCTCCGCGGCGACGCAGCGACGGGTGCGCGAAATTATGTCAATGATTGACAATTTACCGCCGGACGCTCGCGCGGCGGCGCAAACCCACTTGCGGAGTTCTTCCTCCCAGGGAGGGGCAGTGGCCAACGACAGTGGCCTTGTTGACCCGTACGCCAAGGCGCCTGCGCGGAATAATCGCCCGGAACCCTCGCCTGAAGAGCGTCGTGACCGCGAGATTCGTGAGTGGATGCATAGCATCGACACCGAGGTGTTTCCGCGTGACCGCGATGCGTTTGGCCAGCTTCTTCGGAATTCACCGGGTTACCGCGGGTACGCGGAGCATATGGGTTTGAGCCCCAAACGCGCGATACTCAATCGGTTTAGGGCCATACGGGACACGAATGGTCCTCGCGACGTTGATACCTGCGTGCGCAAACGGATGGAACACGGCACCTGCCGTATCCCCATCCCTTCCTACTTTCCAGTAGACTTGTACCACCTTTGCGAAGAGGAAGACGAAGTGATGGTCCGGGCCATCGCCCGCCTCGTCGTCCTCAGCAGGTACCACGCCCTCGTGGATGACTACAGCGATGTAGATGCTCGGCTGCTTCCCCGGGATCTGAAGGTGTTCCCTCCCCGGTGGACGCGTGGTCGCTGGACGCGCGAGTGGCGAATGGAGCTGCGACGCTCGTTTTACGGGAGCAATAACACTCCACACCGGCTTCTCAGCCGCGAAGCTCGTGTCATTGTCACGTTCAAGGACGTTGAGTACAACAACATGCCCCGCCGTTTGCGTACCGAACATTACGTTCCGCTTCCCGCGTGGATGAGCACACCCATATTCGAGTGCGCCTTCCCGATGCCGGTGGTGTACCGCTACGCGTGGTCCCACATGTTGGGCCGCAACAGCGAAGTGCTTTGCAGTGTGCTCGACAAGATGGCACACACCGAATGGTTTGTTACTATGCTGCCTCCTGGCTGGAGTTAATCGTCACGCAGAATCGCATGCACGAACTCCCCAATCGGGTGTTCACCGACATCAAGCGTCTCGGTGTCGAGCCTGTACTGCGTCCAAGCGGCCTCCGACGGGAGCATGAATTCTTCGAGATGTCGCCTCGCACATTGGCTCATCTATACGACGTACATGAACGTACTGACTGGGATACGATACCCCTTATCCCCACGCCTGGGGCGGCCTACGAACCCACCCGCCGCACATCGAAGTGGGTGCCACTCAATCCAAGCACCCTAGAGATAGACCTATCTTCTCCGCTCTTTGGCGTAACCTTGGATTTAGCCATCCCCTTGTCGGTCATTATGGGGACGGCCATATCGGCACATGTTGACCGGTGGAAGGCCACACGGCTCGAATCCGTTACCTTGCGTACTCTTATCCAAGAGGGACTGTCGAGTACTACCCCTAGTGTTTCCCCTGGTGACCCCGGCGCTGGCTCATCTTCCGCTGTGACGGCGGCACCGGCGTCTCACACTACTGCGGATGCGCAGTCTCCTGGGGAACTGCGCAAACTCCTCAACGAGATGGGACAGGAGCTCAACGCGGAGCGGGTTCGTGCAGACAAGTGGCACGCCGAAGCTCGGAGCCTGACCAGCCAGCTAGAGAAGCGGGATAGAACAGTAGAAGTACTGGAGTCGGTACGAAGGGAACTCACTGAGGGCCAAAGCGCTCTCGTCCAAGAGAAGGAGACAAGTCGTGTTGCTCACGAGCGGGCGTTGGCAGAGCTGCGGGATGCGCAGGCACCTATCATCGCCACTCGCGATAATTACAAGAACAACTTGGTGAATCAAGGGCCGTTGATACTCGCCGCTATACGTCGACTGGCGACTATTCGTTCCCAAGTACAGGGGATGTGCGAATCTGCCGTGGCCGGGATGATGGAGTTGGATAGCGTGCGCCTTCAGGGCGAGGCTCAGGCACTAGCAGATGTTACGCCGACCGGCGGGGAGCCCACGTTTCATCTCACTACGGGAGTGGGGCATGCAGCTGGGCCGAGCACTCCATCGCCAGCTCGTATGCCTCCTTCGTCCAGCGCAGCCGCTGTCACTCCCATGCTTATGCCGCCTCCACCAGCCGAACGTCCTAATCCGGTGTCCTCGCGTCCACCACCTGCGGCCGAGGGAGGGGCGATTGCTACTCCGAGGGAGACACAATTATCGGACGAAATCTCTATCGTCCACCCGGTTGCCGGTCCCACGCCCACGGTGACGGCTACAGGTCGCAACAACCCCAGGAGTGGACCCGCACCACGTGCTTCAGCAACGAAGAATGCTTCAGCGGGTGCTTCTTCTGGCACCGCGCGGGGTAGTGCGACGAAGGGCCCCCAAGGTTCGGTAGCGGGGTCGCAGGGCTCCTCGGCTTCCCGTACTGCCGCCGCTAACACTCCTGCGGCGGTGAACAACGGGTCTGAGACTACGGGACGTAGGGTTGGGGCGCGAACTCGCGGGGTGCGTCGATCCCACCGGCGGGTGCGGCTCGTAGGCCTCGTGTCCGCAAGCGCTTGCGTGAGTCTTCCGATGAGGAAGAAACCCTTCCGCCTCCGGCAGTAGCTCCGCGTAGCACGCGTGGGGCTCGTAGTACTCGCGCACGTCGCTCGGCTAAGTAGCTAATTGTCAGCTCTTTACCCTGATAATCATCAGCAACCTCTCAATAAATGTGTTTTGTCAAAACAACATGTCGTTGGGGGTAGTTAACGTCTCCCCCTTTCTGTAGTCACAGTTCAGCAAGTAGCCAATTGGAAACCAGCGGGATGAGCTGTGGGAGTTGGATGCCCCTCAGGGCTACATCGTCCTTCATCTTTTTGTAGAAACAGCGGTAATAGGCCCATGACGAGTCCCTTGTTCCGACTTAACAGTCGTATGGACGTCATACACTTTACGTTCAGACCAGTTGACGACTTAGGCGTGGCGCGATTTGATCCGTTACAAAGCGCCTAAACGTGCTGTGAGGTCGCACTGTTAGCCGAATTCCTGCGGAAGCAGTGAAAAAGGGCCTAAGACACGGTGCCGAACTCAACCTGCAAGTCGTATTAGCGCCTAGCAGCCGGAATAAAAGTCGTCTTTCGACTTGGTAGTGGTGCGATCACCCCGTTCTGTCGAAACCTCAAATGCACTTGGTGATGATATCCTTGACCATCTTCTGCAGAAGCAGTGAGAAAGGGGCTAACGAACAGGGTCGGACCCGGCCAGTGTGTCGTATCCGCGCTTAGTGGCCGAATTAAAAAACCAACTTTCGACTTAGTCGTGTAGATGAGAGTTCGTTTTTCGTATTTCAAACGCGCCTTGCGCGGGCGCCGTGGGTCGAATTCCTGCGGAGGCAGCGGAAATGGCCTAAAGTGTAATGCCGGACTCGACCCGCAAGTCAAATTCGCGCTTAACAGCCGGAGTAAGAACCGCCCTTCGACTTAGGCATGGGACGCCGTCTCTTTCAGATGCCCACTTGGAGTGGTAAATTTTTGACTTAGTCAAATTTTTGTAACCTGCGAATTTTTGCCCGTATCAGTTCCTACTAACCGTAGTTAATTCACGCATCCTGAGGCACATAGTACACTCTGCGTTGCCCAGGCAGGGCCAATGACGCGGTCGCGGACTCGTAGCCCGCCTACTAGTCGGCTGGGCGGGTCCCTGTCTTCCTCCAGACTAGCGTCTGTACGTATCTGGCGTCTCGGCCCCCTCGGGTTGGCGACGTCACCCCAGGCCGAGTAGCGTGAAATCCAATGGTACACGACGCGTCATGTACCATGGCGCGCCTCCCTTCCAGCTTAACAATCTGTATATTACCCTGCCGGTAGCGGTTGGCAGGTCCGTTCGTTGCCAATTAGATGGGCACTCAGCGCGCCACGGGGTGTGACTTGCAACGAGCGTTTTCACATCCGCTGATCCTTCTCGCGTAATTCGACTGCGTTAGTGCAGGAGATGTCCGTTCTAATTGGGTCCCTTCCCGGCGTGTGTTACGTGTACGCCCCAACGGCGGAGCGTGACTTTTGGTGTCGAACGCGCAAAACGGCATAGATTCGCCCATAATTTCCAAAAAGGTATCTCAACTCCCGGGTAGCCACCCGTATCAAGCTTGTGAATCAAGCGGGGAACACTTTGCCCGACTTGACAGTCGCAATGGTTGCTCAGTCGGAGCACTGCCCGCGTTACAACGCGTCTCGTGGGTACGCACCGTGTGAGCGCCAGGATTATTCCGTCCCGTAGTCAGTTTCTAATTCAACTGATCAGAACGGGGCCATGGCCCACACGAGACAGCATTGCTGGCAATCATCCGTGCCAGATATCTCGGGCTCGCGCCTGGTGGGCACGAGTGGCCCTGCATGGCCATGCATCGTGGTGCGCAAAAATTCGGAAATTTCCAAATTTTAATTTCCGCGTGTGCGCGCAACAAGCTTCCTCCACACGTGGCATCGTCGATTAGGCCGGCATGGCCGTGCACCGTGGTGCGCAAAAATTCCAAATTTCGGAATTTAATATAGATGCCACGCTGGCCACAAGCGCCACTCGCGCATGGCGGCGGTGATTAGGCCGATTTTGGCGCGCTCGCTGCCGCTCAATCCGCCTCCGAAAGCGTGCAACCATGGCTGGCGGTAAGTTGCCTCTGGCTCCAGGTGTCGGCCTGGGGTGTATAACCGAGCCAGCGCACGCGAAAACGCGAATTTCCAGCGTCATCAACTCGCTCCTCTTGGAGGTCATCAATGGTGTACTCCCGCGTCGAGTACCCATCGTCCTCGTTTTCATTCAGCTCTTTAGCTGGTATGGCTGTCACCCTAGCCTGTCGGCGTTTCCATCTTGAGAAGCGGCGAGGTTCCCGCGAGTCCCGCGTAGGGGACTTGCGGGGGCCGGCATCCTGTGGGTTCTCACCCGGTACAGGATGACTTAAGCCACTGCTCGTGCTCTCTGGCGTATCTTTTGCACCATCCTTGAAGAACTGATTATCGTCAGGATTAGCGTCCTCGTGGGGACCGTTGGAGGCGTCACCCTCCTCGTTAGGCAGGGTGGCTGCCTCGACACCTCGCCGGTCGTTTGTAGGCCCTAGCGGGCGTGAATTCTCGCTCAGCTTAGCAGCTGTGGGCGCGGTTTGGACCTCTTGGTCGGGCAAACCATCACGGTGGGATAGTGGCCTCGTCGCTCTCCACCCTCACTGGCGAGTGGGGGAGGGGAGTTTTCGCCCTGGCTCTCCGGCTCCACGCAGGGGACGCCGTCCCTTTCCTCAACCCTAGCGGGTGTGTCACCGCCAACATCCAGGTTGTCTTTCTCCTCCAGGGGAGTGTTGGCCGCTGGTCGTACGCGGTCCGAACTTACCCGTTCGGGTACCCATCTATCATCACATCCAGTGTGTGGCCGTGGTTAGAAATGACGGTATACGGACCCCTGGACTGGAAGTCTAACTTATTCCTCGTTCGACCGAGTATCGTTGTCTCCTGCGACATGTTGCGGAGGTCTAAGTAAACTTGATCTCCCGCGCGTAGGCGTATGTTCGGTGACCGGACCGCCTTGTCAAAATCCCTCTTGTAGCGGGCTTGCATCTTCGCAAGAGACCTATTCGCCTTAGCATATTGGTGGCGTAGGCGGTCCTTCCACGTCGCCCGTGTCCAGTAACGGAGTCAGCTTCCAGCTGTAGTTCTGCCAAGCCGAGTTTTGGGCGGCGGGCGTGTCAGTACCAACTCGATGGTGTAGTATTCGTCGAACGATGTATACAGCGATTGTACGCGTATTCAAGGACAGGCAAATATTCGTCCCAATTACGATGGTCATCGGATACGTAGTGTCTCAGCATGGATGCGAGCGTCCGATTAAATCGTTCCACCTGCCCGTTTGTCTGCGGGTGATAAGTGGTGGTGGTCATCGGTTTGACGCCGAGTATGACGCATGCATCGACAAACGCCTTCGAGCGGAATTGTGGACCATTATCCGAAAGGGATGGTACGTGGTGCCCCGTACGTGAATACCCATTCTTCGACGAATGCCTTCACGACTAAGTGCGCTTGTATCGAGCGCATGGCCACCAGTCGGCACAACTTGGAGTACCTGTCCATTATGACAAGAACGTACACGCGACCGCGTGAAGTCCTCGGCAGTGGCCCCATGAGGTCGATTGCCACATCCTCTAGCGGCTTCACAGCCGGAAATAGCTTGAGCGGGTTAGTGTGCTTGGACAGTTGAATACGGTCCTTCGCGCACGTCTCGCTCCCCGCACGGTCGCGTATACATCCACGATCATCGTTGGCCAGTACAGACCCTGTTTAAGGGTCTCGTACATCCTTCTTATGCCTGGATGACCTGCCACCGCAGAGTAATGGTAGCTATGCAGTAGCCTTGGCCGAAGAGATTCGGGGACACGACCTGACGCTCCCCCGTAGAGGGGGACTGGCGTACGAGTATCCCTTGCTCTGTTAAAGAGTATGGAGAGTCCGCGTCGGAGTCACTCTTGTGAAGGAGTGTTTGGCAAGAGAGTCGTGAGACTGTGCCATGATCCACTCGTTCTCCGAGATATTCTCAGGGACGATATCCTGTACCGCTATTAAGCAGGGAACAGCATGGTCCAACGGCTCTGGATACATGTCCATGAGGGAATGCCAACCCTCTTCCTCGGTCGCGGGCGGGTTCCGTCTCTCCCCTTCTTGGAGTAAGAACGTCGGTATTCTTCCTCCAGTGGGGTACGGTCTTCTCGGTAGTCTCGATCCGAGACAATGCGTCCGGTACGACATTCTTGATCCCAGGTCGATACTGAATGTCGAAGTCAAACTCAGAGAGTCTCAGCCGCCAACGGGCGAGTCTTCCCTCCGATGGAGTAATGGACAAGATCCACGTGAGTGAATTATGGTCCGTTCTCACGGTAAACCGTGTTCCCTCGAGATAGGGGCGTAGTAAGCTAATTGCCCAGAACACGGAGAGGCATTCCTTCTCCGTAGTGGAGTACCGGCGTTGGGTATCAGACAGACTTACTCCAATATCCTACCGGGTGTAGTATGCCGTCGTCCTGCTGTGCAGCAGGGCGCAACCCATCTGTCCATCCGAAGCATCCACGTCCAACGTGTAGGGCCGTCCAGCGTGCGGGAGGCAGAGGACTGGTGGCGACACCAATGCCGTCTTCAATGCCTCGAAGGCGCTAAACTGCTCCTGGGTCGGCGGGCCCACTCCACAGGCATGCCCTTCTTAAGAAGTTCGTTTAACGGAGACGCTAATTTTGCGTAGGATTGCACAAATCTCCGATAGACATTGCAAGAACCCAGAAAGCTACGCAATTGCGTCTGCGTCTTCGGGTATGCCGATTCTTGAATCGCCTGTAGGCGGTAGACAAGACTTCCAGCTTACCCGGCCGTATTCTGTGGCCGAGGTAGTCGACGCTCTTGCGGAAGAACTCGCTCTTCTGAATTTAAGCGTGACTCCTGCTTGCCGCAGAATTGCCAGTATGGTGTCCACGTGATGGACGTGTTCCTTCTCGTTGCGAGAGAAGATGATGACATCGTCAAGGTACACAAGGCAGAATTTGCCACTTGACTCCTGACAGGAGGATATCGAGCGCCCTCTGGAACGTCGCGGGGGCGTTCGTCAAACCGAATGGCATTCGAATGAACTGGTAGGAGCCAACGTGCGCCGTGAAGGCCGTCTTCTCCTCCTTGTCTTCCTCGGCAATGGGAATTTGCCAGTACCCACTATTGCAGTCGAGCGTTGTGAATATCGCTGCCTCCCCCAAGGAGTCTATGCAGTCATCCATACGCGGTATTGGATATGCGTCCTTGACGGTGACTGCGTTCAGCCGGCGATAATCCACGCAGAAACGTGACGAGCCGTCCTTCTTCGGAACAACACCACGGGGCTTGCCCATTCCGTCTGGGCGGGTTCGATACCCCAGCCTTCAACATCTCCTGCACTTGTGCAGTGATATCTCGCGGTTCTTATGTCCCGCTCGGTATGGGGCTTGGCGAACTGGCTTCGTATCCGGCTTGAGCTCGATACGGTGCTCTGTCGCAGAGATCTCCCCCAGGTGCCCACTCCACATGGAGGCGTGCTTTTCCAGCATCTTGACTATCTCCTTCTGCAAAGAAGTGTCGGATAACTCCATGGTTTTGCAGACAATTTCCTTCCAATCGGGAGTCCGTTCGACCTCACGGTTGCTTTCTTCTCGGGCATGAGTGGGGATTAGTGTGACGCTGGTGGGCCGTGCGTCATTGGGCTATGGTCTCCTTCCTCTCCGACGAGGAGTAATGCGTTGGGGGACCGTCTGTGGTACCCAATACCATACCCTTTGGTAGACGGATTTCCTTCTTCCCGAAGTTGCAACTTCGACATCGAACGGCAGGAGCGGCCTTACCGTGGCGATACCATTCGCCATTTGCACCCTCCCTTCCAGTTGAGAAGCTGTTTCTTGGTATCAGAACCCTCGTGCCCGAGTCGTTGGCTACGGCAGCCACTTTAGTCCCTTCCCGGATGGAAGTATGACCGGTCTAGCGACTCGAATGGAGATTGCTTCGGCTTGCCGAGGCTTTTTTCTCCGTTCGGGGTCTTCGGGGGCGGACCTTACTCCACCCTATCGGTATGCGTTCTTGGTTGTGTTGCAGCACAAATACTCGCTTCCGAGGGTATATCGCCTCAACGTGGGTATCGATAAAATCACACCCCAGAATGCAGGGTACTGCTAAATGTTCCACAACCAGGAAGCGCTGTCTAAGCGGAGAACGACCAACCAATATTTGCATAACCACCACTGCAACGGGTGGTATGCGTCGGCCATTCGCGTCTACGACCTTCACGTTCGCAGACAGTTTATCAACTGGAAACCGCTCTCTCCAGTCGAAAGGCAGCGAGCCTTGCCTTAGAATGCTGAGGCTCGCTCCTGTGTCCAGCACAGCAGCCAAATAGCTGTAGCTTGACTTGGATACGCCCAACATGGCGTCCACACGGTAGTTCCGTGTGCCAACGGCTACACAGAAA